>PVKH010024582.1:0-13596 GCA_004027955.1 Chaetophractus vellerosus
TCTTAGTTTACATCTGCATTTCTTTAATTGACACAGGTATTACTGATTTAGAATGACTGACTCAATTCTGTATATATATAAATGAATATAAATATTCATAACTAATAGCAATTATATTTAGAGATAACAAAATTAATTGACTTAGAAAACCAACCACTGTTTTTATATTGTTTTGATTTTTAATTGAATCATTTTTACCCTTTCCCTACTTTACTTTGACACCTAAGATATGAATTTTCACAAATAGCAGTAAGAAAAAGAGTGTATATGGAATTTTCCAAATATATCCTTAGTCAAGCATTTTTTTAAATTAATTAAGTTGACTTTGAAAAAATGCTTCAGTAGATTAAACAATTACTCAATTTCTGACAAACAGTAAAAAATTCTGAAACAAACTTCAGACACATTGTTATTTTAAAAATATTACATATTTTACATTTCAATTGTGTTTATTTCATCCTTTAATATGAATTTATAAAACCAAATGTTGAAGTAAAAAATATATATTATTGGAATACACTTCAGAACTCATTTATTTTTAGCACTGAACTGCTTCCCTGAAATCAGGCAAAAGTAAGGTGTCCATAGTGTTTTGCACTACATTTGCTGATCAGCTATTTTTTATTTCTGTCCATAATTGTTGGAAAACTAGTAATGGATATATAGCCTTATACCTTGAAATAAATAGAATTAATGTAAAGCAGTATTCTTATAACCAAAATGTTACACATGTTAAGGGGTCAATATCAGTTATATGGAATTTCCTAGATAGAACATCATAATAAAAAGGCGTGCTTCCAACCATAAGAAAGTCACTATATATTGTGGCATCCAATTACTACTTTTCCAGAAATAAGACTAGTCTTCTTCAGTGCTGAATGAAATTTATTTTTTAATATTGTCATAGATACTGCATTTTAAAACTAACCACATTTGGGGAAACAATGTAATGCCTGCACATTACCCAAATTAACCAATCTTCTCATTCCTTCTTTTTTCAACAAAATGGCATATGAGCTGATTGTATTTTTCTCTATCCCCTCTGACCCCCACTGTGGACCATGTATTTGAAAGTTACTCTTTCTTTCCTTTACACAGAGCTCTACTGAATGCAGAGTTGATGAACATTACCAAGCCCTCAGACAAAATTATATCACTGCATTTTTTATAGGAGTTTTGTTTTTTCTTTGTTTCCCTGTTTATAGTTTGTAATATCAGCAACAGTCTTTTGATTATGTGGCATCAAATTACTGAATCTCAAACATCAGACACCTTGTTTGATAGTGTGTTCTTCTCATCATCTTTGGATGTTTTCTACTATCAAATTACACAAAAAAGTAAAGACAAACATATCTATCTTAATTTCAAAATAAAGATCACTTACAGATCTTTTCTTTTAGATGCCAAGTTAGTCAAAATTCAAAGGAACAGAAAGCCTGAATTCATTTAGATATGATTATGGTCCTGGTTCTTTAACTGCTGTTAAAATATGCACAATTACTGGATATCTATGAAAAACAAAATTGCCATTCAAAACAAGAAAAGTAATCCCTTACATAAGTGTTATAAATTTACAATGCCATATGTAAAACAACTATCATATTTTACATAGGTTTTTGGCAGAATACTTAGACAAACATTCTCTACCTCTTGCAAAGCTGGAATAAACAAAAGGATAGAACGTCTTTAAGTATCTGTGTGTGATGTATCTATATATAGATGAATTTTACAGAAAGAGGGATAGATAGATTGAGAAATAGAGATATATTAGATATAGAAAGATAGAATGATCTATGAATAAAGAGATAGAAGATAGATTTAGAGAAAGAGTATATAATGATGCCTGAATTCTTTACTTTAAATCAAAGTCTACTTATTAAAAATATTAAATTTCAAGGCTATGAATGTGTGTCCTTAAAATACTTATAGTGCACTAAATTGATAAATTTGGGATAAACTATTTGCAATCAGTCAATTAACATTGCAGTAGGAATGAGATGAAGTGTGTGGTAGAGATAGTGCTGAAAATATTTGAAATGCCTAATATATATAATTTGCAACTAAGGAAGAGGAAAAATTAAGCACAGTATAAAATGAGGGTGGACGAATATGTGGTGGGGCTAAATATTTTTTCCTAATCTATCCAGGATAATGAATAAGTAAACAGAGCATGGGAAGATGGACTAATCAGACCACTGGAACAGACTTTATTCTCCTGGGGTTATTTCACAACATTAAAGCCCCCCATTTCCTCTTCTCTCTCATCTTCTTAATGTTTCTTGTAACAGTTGTTGGCAATACTATGATGATGATTCTCATTTGGTTGGACTCTCGACTCCATACTCCTATGTACTTCCTTCTCAGCCAACTTTCAATCATGGACCTCTTGTATAGCTCCACTTTTGTCCCTAAGATAACCACTGATTTCCTGTCTGGGAAGAATACCATCTCCTTTATTTACTGTGCAACTCAGCTTATTCTCTTCACAACCATTATTGGAGCAGAGTGCTTTCCCCCAACAGTCATGGCTTATGACCACTATGTGGCTATCTGCCAACCTCTCCGTTACTCCATTCTCATGCACCCTACAGTCTGCTCCTTCATGGTGGCTGGTACCTGGTTGGGTTCTTTGTTCAATGCCTTGGTCCATGTAATATATATTCTGAATCTCCCTTTCTGTGCCTCCCGGGAAATCCATCATTTCTTTTGTGAGATCCCAGCTCTCCTGAAACTAGTTTGTGCTGATATATCTCATTATGAAAATGGGCTTTATTTTAGTGGTGTTGTGTTCTCTCTCATTCCAATATCTTACATTCTGGCCTCATATTGGAAGATACTTTCTACTGTTTTGCGATTAGAATCAAACTTTGGGATTAGAAAGGCTTTGGCAACATGTTCCTCCCATATGATTGTTCTTTCACTCTTCTATGGAACAGCAATCTTCAAGTACGTTCTCCCCAAAGCCTATCATACCGCTGAGCAGGATGAAGTAGTGGCTGTATTTTACACTATTGTGACTCCCATGCTCAACCCCCTCATCTACAGTCTTTGAAACAAAGACGTGGCTTTAGCCCTCAGGAAATTTCTGGGAAGTTAAAACTCCTTTAAAAACTGATATCTATTGGGAATAAGATATGAGAGCTTGGATCTCATATACAGAACTGTACTAGTATAATGGAAATATACAACATATAACAACCAAACTGTTACTCTTCTGGAGACAGCTAATGGACAAATTCCTTCAAGCTATTGTTGGTAAAATCATAATGGTCAGATCACTTCCTTCTGCTGAGCCTCATTTGAGCTTCACAGAAATCTTAAGCAGAATGTTCTCTGTCAAAACAAACCCAAATTTTCAGGTGCTAGCAAGCAATAGAGAGCACAAATACATTTTCATATTAAACTATAGAATAAATGCACAATCTCAGCTATTTAGACCCTCTGCTGAATTTTACACTTATTCTTCCTAAATAGTAATATTATCATATTGCAACATCATTTAAAAATAAACATTAGTAAAAAAGTGTTTGGTATTTAAGTTTTGAAAATCTAAAAGTGATATTTACTTCTGAGTATATTATTTTACTTTGGAACAAAATTATGTATGTTCCCTCTGTCTTTACCTTTTTATTTTGGAAGTGATATTATGCTTTTAAATGAATAGTGAGAAGCAGACATATTATTCAATTGTTTACAATGTTTACCCATAATTACAGCAATACACTATGAAATTGAGCAATCTACAAAAATATTATCCATTGTTAAGTCCATTCTTTTTCATGTATATACATATATAAACATATTCATGTATATATGTGTAAGTGTATATGCATCTATCATGCTTGGAACTGTATGCACCCCAGATGAACATGTCCTTAAATATGATCCATTCCTGTGAGAATTAACCCATTGTAACTAGGGCCATTTGTTGAGCTAACATCAGTTAAGGGATAGCCAATATCAGTCAGGATCAGTCTTAATCCTATTACTGGGGTCCTGTGTAGGATAATGAAATTCAGACAAAGAGTAAAAGCCATGGTAGATAATTCTAAACCTGAAATTAATATAACCTAAAAGAGAAGGAAGAGATTAGAAGATGTCATCATGTGCTTGCCTTGTGACAATCTAAGTACAGGATCAGAGACAGCCGCAGAATACCACAGTTTTCAAAGAGATTGAATCACCTTCATGATTTCTTGATTTGGACATATTCCTTGCCTCAAAACCATGAGCAAATAAATTTCCATTGTTTAAACTTAACTATTGAATGATGTTTTTTTGACCACTCTAGGAAATTAAAATATAATCTACAAATAAATATATGTAAATGCATGTAAATGGATATACATGCACATATATATGTACTTATGAAAAGCACATCCAGTTTAAATGGAATTCTTTCCTGGTAAATATTCAATAGTGAAAATAATGGGTCTAAGAATTCCATTACTTTTTCTTGATATATATTTCATGAATAAATTTTATGAGATGTATATGAAAGACAACAACATAGATTTATTCATATGTTATATTTGTTTATGTAAGGACATTTATGAGAAATGAAGTTAACAAAAATATTTAAGAGATACACTTTTATATTATAAATTTAAAAATAATTTTGTAAGTTTAATATAGAGCTTGCTGGAATTACAATATATATTTATTATTTAGTTATGCACAATTAAAATTGCATGTGTGACATTAACATTCCTCTTTGGGACTCTTCAAAATAATTATTTCCATGTATTAGTTCTGGTCTTCATACTTTCATATATATTTGACTGATTTATATTCATTTATTATTACTGAAAATTCACCAACCCATTTTATCTCTTATAATTTAATATTTTATCATCAGCTCTATACAGAACATATATAAATTCTATATATGAATTTGGGTAAATTTACTGTTTTCAATTTTGTTACGCCTTAACACTTCACATTACTTGCTTTATAATTATATTTTTTTTCTTTACAGTTTTTGTTGTTTCCTTTTCAATTCAATTTACTTTCCAGCCTCAGCCAATTTTAAATAAATAAATTCTATGTCAAAATGTCCATTTACTTTGCCCTGCAGAAGGTATTTAGTATTCAATAAATGGCCCCTCATTTTCAAAAAATTAACTGGTCAGATAGAATTGGCTCACAAGATTAATAAAAAGAATAATTATACAACTGCTTATGTGCAATATGAACAGATACTTATTTTTAAGGTTTATGATAGTTTGCTATTTTTGGTATATTCCTTATATTTCTAATTATGTTTCATCAAACATCTTATGGCTTATTAATTGCATGATAATTGGTCCTATAGGAATTTTCTGGAGAAATGATCCTTCAATGCATAATTCTGATAAGAGAAGCTGTTAATAAATATGAGCTAAAAGAATTTTAAATATGTGAAAAAAATGTGTTCCTGAAAACATTATTCCTTTTTTTCATGCCACCTATCACTTCACTTATGTAATTTTTTCACTTTACACACATTCAACACATAGCTAAATTTCAAGAAAACTGTAAGGTAACTCTAGTACCAATAGTTCAAAATTACATAAACTGATGTTGATTAAATGTCCCAATTCTTTCTGTCACACCATACACGCATCTTTTACTTTCCCAAAAGCATATCTAGGCCCTCTCCTTAAGTGAAATGAAATGGACTAACTAGTATATGAAAATATGACCCATTGTTGCTGTATCTCTTCTCACTATATGTCAGCTTTAGAAACTGCCTCTCCTCCCTTCTTTCATGTGGGCTTTTGCAAGCTTGTCAGTAACAGATTCCTAACCCATAGTGACATTCATAAATATGTTATACAGGACCAGCCAACCATTTTTTTCCAGCTGCCTAGCCACAATTATTGACCTAGGAAAAGAAAGATATTCAAGTCAAGATGATCTGTTCCATTCCCTGGAGTTTTTATATTTTTAAATCTTTGGAAAATCAGAGGGTATCAAATTTATCTTCCTAGGAAAATATTCAACTTGTGTAAAACTTTTAACACTTCAAATTGTTTGAAAACCAATTCAGCTATATTTAATATTGGCAGTAGCCATATATACACACACATATATATATATATATATTTCTAATAAAAAGTGTAGATCTTGCAAAACTGGGACTTAGTGTAATAATGGATCTATTAGATGGAAAAGGGAAGAGCCCTGATCCTCACCCCAGAAAGGCTTCCATCTGTTCAATTCCATCCTCAATGGTCCCATTTTTCCATGTCTATTATTAGTCAGAAACCTGTAAACACTCAGTTAACTATGGCTTTTATAGTAAAATCTTCACGTTTTCTTGAGGAATAATTCAGGAAGTTTAATATTGAGTGTTAACATACACATGGTTCTAAGTTTGATAGTTGGTATGGATTGAAATTTGTCCTTTAATAAAATATGTTCAAATCTTTACTCCCAGTATCATGAGTGTGATTGAATTTAGAAGAGGGAATTCTGAAAATATTACTAATGATGAGGCAAAAGTAAAGGTGTTGACAGTATGACAGGAATCTTTATGAAGAGAGAAAATTTGGACAAAGAATCCACATATCAAAGGAAGAGATTGAGTTGAATCATAAATTGCCACTGCCAGAACCTGAGAGACCTCAGCAAATGCATGAGACCTTGATAAGGAGTTCTAGTATCAAGAACTATGAATTAAGCCACCCCATAAATTCCTGGGAAATTAAGCAACCCAGTTTGTATTACTATTAGGCCAGCCCTAAGAAATTAAGAAAATAAAAATGTATCTGAAGGACAAAATTGTATATGTATTAATCACTCATTTAACAATATATGAGAATATTCATTTCCCTGCGTGAATTGTTATATTTTATAGTAGCTTAAATTAAAAATATATATAAATTAGCATTTTATCAATAAATATATACTTTTAACTTTTTTTTCAATTTTTAATCAATTTTTTTAAGGATACATCAAATTACATAAATGTTACACAGAAATTTTAGGAGTACCCATATGCCCCACCTCCCATACCTCCCACACCCTCACACATATGCATCCTTCATCAATGTGGCACAACACCTGTAATAGAGATACACATTTTGGGTTTTTTCCACCAAGCATGGACCACAGTTCAGACCATAGACCACCCTCTCTCTCACACAGTTCTGCATGATACATGATGACATAAAATGGCCTATATCCTCCATTGCAACATCACCCAAGACAATTCCCAAGTCCCAAAAAGCCCCTGTATTACAACTGCCCTTCCCTCTTTCTTGCCCCCAAAGCATCCAGTCACCCCTGGCTCCACACAATTTTGTAATTTCTTCCATTGCATGAATGACAAGTCATAATTCTAATTTTAAAATTGTTTTTGAACTTTGTTAATTTTGTGTGTATTAATATTATTTCTGAAAGTTAAGTTAAAAAAGTATATTTCTCTGTCATTCACAGACAATCTAGTTTTTCATAAGATTTGTAGGAGATGGTTACATACTTTCTTTTAAAAGATGGACAATAAACATCCAAAATTCATTTTGGATTAATTCTAGAAAATAGCTATCATTCACCACAAACAAATATAGATTTGTATCCAAAACTCAATTCTCTCTTTGCAATGTGCTTAAATATAAAAGAGGAAGTATTAAAGCCCAAGAAGATATGTCCTCAATTTCAAATATGACTTTACAATCAATCTTCTAGATGAAAACAGAAAATATATATATATAGTTCCCTGTTTAAAAGGATTAGCTGCAGACACTTACTGGTGTTAAATATGTAATAATGTTTAATCATACTATGGAATCCTTTTAAAGAGGACAACATGTCTCAAATATTTCTACAATTTAGGAGGCTCTGAAAAGCATTTGGACTCTAGAAGCATTGTTAATTTATTTTCATGTGTTTGCCATCCTTCTTCTCTAAATTCTGCTACCCAGCTTCAGGCAGGAGGTACATGCTTTCCTAAATTTTATCTCCAAGTGCTCTACCAGTTTCCCACTGAGAAGACTGAGGAAATTCTTCCTTGTATTTCTAGTCAGAGAGGGAAAAACTAATCATTTTTATTTATTTCTAGAGTGATAGGTTATCCTTAAAAAATACTATCTTCAAAAGAAACTGTTTTACCAGAGCCTAACCACCTTGGGTTTATTCTGTGAATGTTTCAGAAACAGAAAACATATTTGGTAACAAGGTCTCCAAGACTCCCACTCTTGGTAGGGCCCAGTGCCTTGTCACTTCCCCAATCCCTTGGAGGCACTAAAATTCCTGTTAATCCATTAGCTCCAGGAACCCAAGGCTGTTTGCTTGCAAGCAACAGATGAGTCTCTGGCATCTTTAATGGCTGGTTTAACCTCAAAACTTGGTCCCTGGCAGCAATCAAAAATGAGTTCCATCTCATGGCCTCATCCAAAGACCTCTACAAAAGTGGCCTGAAAGAAGGGTCCCTAGCCAGCCTCTTTTCTAGGAAGAAATCTAGCTTGTTAGCTTTGGTCTGGGAACCAGAATCAGACATCTCCCAAGACATCTAAGGCCTTGAGGATGCCCAATGGGAAGGGGATCCTTATCCCCAGGACATCAGGACAGCAAACAGGGCCCCTGACCCACAGGATGCTGGGGCAGAGCAGTTCCTGTTTGGCCATGTCTATGAGTGACATGCCACAAAGACTGGTGAATGTGGTTATCCTCCCATAGAATAATGTGTGGTTCCACCAACTAGGGTGCCTCTTCAGGAACTGGGACAACCTGCCTACTGATGGTCTTAAAAAGAAGAGGTTAATCTTTCTTGGTCACACCATGTGGGAACAATACAAATTAGAGGATGGCCATGAGTGGCCTCTGAATGGAATTCTGAATCCCAGATAGACCTCTTGTGTAATCAGGAAGAATGCAACAGATATATATGAGGACCAGAGACCATATGGTCACATGTCTCTCCAAAAGGATGAAGACATGCACTACTTAACTGGAAAATTACAATAGTTTCAGGGAAATAACTCAGAGGAAGGATGAAAACCCATCCTTATTTCAAGGAAGGCTGGTAAAGGCAATAAAAAATATACTTTGGTAAATCCTGACTCTAGAGTAGGATAAATCTTCCTAGGAACTCATGTCATTAGCTAGTCTGCCTCAGATATCTGTCAGAAGCTGTAGACACTTTCCCTGGTCCTAGAAACTTCCATGAGCTCCCTTTTAGGAACAACTTTCTCAGTTTCCAACAAATGAGACCATGGACCTAAAGGGGAAATGTAAGAAGGGGCAGGTAAATGCCCCGGGAATATGCTAACCTTTTAGCTGCTGCTATTAAAGGCACCCTATTATCCCAGGTCCCCATAAATCCAGGCTTCACATCAGCGGGAACCTACTCCAATTGTGGAGTGATGGGTCACTGGCCCCAATATGCCCAAAAAACCACTGGGATCAACTAGAGTCTTGCCGCAGGGGAGGACTGAAGGAGTTCAAGGCCAGGCATCACTTCCAGGATGACACCATGAATGATCAACTAGGAAGAGACTTGGGTGAGCCTTGCCATGGCACATAAGTTTTTTAAAATTTCACTTGACATGGGACCCACTTACTCCAACCTGATCTGCAACTCCAGAGCTCTCTCATCTTCATCATACCTAAGAAGGGGAGTGGATGGGAAATCAAGATCTAGATCATTTACTAAACCTCTTCCTTGTAATAAAAGTAAATCTCCTTTTAAGATATCAATTAAGCAGGAAGTTCAAGGAGGAAGGTGTTAAAGGCCTCCAGCACATAATTTAAAAGGTCCTGGAGAATGGACTAATAGTTCACTCCCAATCCACTTACTACAATACAATATTTCCAGTGAAAAAGCCATGGGACTATACCCTTTGTGAGGGGTAACTAATGGAAATGAAGACTTAGAACATCTTTTTTTTAACCTTGAATAAATAAATTAATTACTTTTTAAAAAGATGCTTAGATTACATATATGTTACACAAAAATGATGGGGGGAAGGGAGCAAGACGGTGTTGGTTTAGGAGCACACTCACCGGCTCTCTGGTGGAGGGCAGGTGATTGGGAATGGGAGCCTGCCTCGGTGGTCTTTTCAAGGTGCCTGGGGGATGGAGGTCTTAGATGTGTTGGCCTGGAGGCAACTGGACTGTGAGTTGGACTGCTCAAAATAAAACCAGAACATAGAAAAAAGCAAGGAAATATAACAAGAGGGAGAAAGTATCAATGAGAAAACTTAACACACACACAGAACTATAAGCTAAATAAAACTCTAGAACAGAGAATAAACCCATCAAGATAAAATGATGACCAGAGGGCAACAAAAATTACTAGCCATACTGAGAAACTGGAAGATATGGGACATTCCAAAGAAAAAAAGAAAACCAGAAAGAGGTGCAGAACATAGAACAACTAATCAAAGCTAACCAAATAAATATTATGGACCAACTTAATGAATTGAAGGAAGAGATTAGGGATATTAAGAAGTCACTGGGAGCACATACTGAAGAAATTGTAAAAATACATAAAAAGATAATAGATATGATGTCGATGAATGACACAATCAAAGAAACCAAAAACATGATGGATTCACATAACAGCAGATCTGAACAGTCAAAAGAAATAATTAGTGATGTGGAAGACAGTACATCTGAAATCAAAGAGATAGTAAAACAGATACATAAAAAGATAGAAAAAATCCATCATGGACTTAGGGATGTATCCGATGACAGAAAATATACAAATATACTCATTATATGCATCCAAGGAGGAGAAGAGAAGGGAAAGGGAACAGAAGGAATTTTGAAGGAAATAATGACTGAAAATATCCAACCCCTGAAGAGGGAGATGGATGTACATATCCAGGAAGCACAGTGCACCCCAAACAGTATAAATCCCAACAGGCCAACTCCAAGACACATATGTGTCAAAATTTCCAATGCTCAAGACAAAGAGAAAATACTCAAGGCATCAAGAGAAAAGAGAACCCTCATATACAAGGGAAACACAATGAGAATAAGTGCTGATTTCTCAGCTGAAAACGTGGAGGCCAGAAGACAGTGATATGACATAGTCAAGGTACTAAAAGAAAAAAAAAACTTCCATCTATGAATTCTCAATCCAGCAAAGCTGGCATTCATAAATGATGGAGAGTTTAAAATATTCACATATAAACAGAAATTAAGGGAATATGCCAATAGGAAACCTGCACTTCAAGAAATACTAAAAGAAGCTCTAAAGATTAAAAGGAAAAAACAGGAGAAAGAGAGTTGGAGGAGAATGAAAGAACAACAAAAATGACATAAAGAGAAACAAAAATTATATAGGTGTAATGGCTAGGCTAATGTGTCAACTCGGCCAGGTAATTGTGCCCAGCTGTTGGGTCCAGCAAGCCTGGGGCTAATTGCATCTGCATCAACCAGCAAGATTGGATGAAGAATGGATGACACTGTTATCCATTCAGTTGACTGCTTATAAAAGGGAACTGATTTCAACATTCAGAGAGAATTTCCCAGCTTGTCGTTTGACAGCGAACTTCTCCCAGGAACTCATCGAGGACCCTTCATCAGTCTTTCATCGGAGACCCTGGCTTGCAGCCTGCCGGCAGAACCTGGACTTGTGTATCCCCACGGTCACATGAGAGACTCTTATAAAACCTTATATTTTTAACAGAGATCTCGTGTTGATTCTGTTTCCCGAGAGAACCCTGACTAGAAAAATAGGACATACATAAACCCAAAGAAAATATGGCGGATGTGAGAAATTCATTGAGATTAATAACCCTGAATGTTAACAGATTAAACTCACCAGTCAAGAGACACACATTGGCAGAATGGATAAAGAAATATGACCCATCTATATGTTGTTTACAAGAGACCCACCTTAAAACCAGGGATTCCAGGAGGGTGAAAGTAAATGGCTGGTAAACAATTTGACAAGCAAATAATAAATAAAAAAGGGCAGGAGTAGCTATCCCAATATCAGACAAATTAGTCTTTAAATGCAAAATTAGAATAACAGACAAAGAAGGACACTATATATTAGTAAAAGGGATACTCTCTCAAGAAGAGAGAACAATCATAAACATTTATGCACCTAATCAGGGTGCCTCTAAATATGTGAGGCAAACACTGGAAAAACTAAGTGGAGAAATAAATGCCTCCACAATTATAGTGGGGACAATTAACACAACATTATCACAATTAGACAGAACATCTAGACAGATAATCAATAAAGAAACAAAGAACCTGGATAATACATTAGAGGACCTGGACCTAATAGACCTATAACAATGTTTACCCTAATAAAACGGGATATACATTCTTCTAGAGCACCCATGGATCATACTCCAAGATACACTATGTGCTAGGCCATAGAACAAGTCTCAATGAGTTCAGAATGACTGAGATTATACAAAGTAATTTCTCTTACCACAATGGAATGAAATTGGAAATTACTAAGGATCAGAGACCTAGATTAGGCAAGAAGGTATGGAAATTAAAAAACACACTCTTGGACAAACGGTGGGTCAAGGAGGAAATCTCAAAGGAAAGCAGTAACTACCTCAAATGGAATGAAAATGAAAACAAAACATATCAAAACCTATGAGATTCAGCCAAAGCAGTACTGAGAGGGAAATTTATAGCTCTAAATGCATATACTATAAAAGAAGAAAGAGCAAAAATTGACATATTTACTGAATACCTAAAAGAATTGTAAAAACAACAAGAAAGCAACCTCAAATGAAGCAGAAAGAAAGAAATAACAAAGATCAAAGGAGAGCTAAATGAAATAGAAAATAAGAAAGCACTAGAAAAAGTAAACAAAACCAAAACATGGTTCTTTGAGAACATCAATAAAATTGACAAACCATTAGCCATACTGACAAAGAAAAAGAGAGAGCAGATGCAAATACACAAAATAAGGAAAGAAGAAAGGGATATCACTACTTACCCCACATAAATAAAGAATATCATAAGAGGATACTTTAAAAAATTATATGCTAACAAGAATTATAATTTAGAGGAAATGGAAAAATTCCTAAAAACTCACAAGCAGCCTTCGCTGATGAAAGAACAAATCAATGAATTCAACAGTCCAAATACAAGTAAAGAGATAGACTCAGTCATCAAAACCTCCCAACTAAGAAGAGCCCTGTACCAGATGGCTTCACAGCTGAATTCTACCAAACATTCCAGAAATAACTAACACCCATCCTGCTTCAGCTCTTCCAAAAAATAGAAATAGAAGGAACATTGCCCAACTCATTCTATGACTGCAACATCACCCTAATACCAAAGCTACATAAAAATGCCACAAGAAAGAAAAACTACAGACCAAGTTCTCTTATGAACCTAGATCCTAAAATCCTGAACAAAATACCTGCTAATCACTTTCAACAACATATCAAAAGCATTATGCACCATGGCCAAATGGGTTTCATCCCGGATATGCAAGGATGGTTCAACATAAGAAAATCGATCAATGTAATACACCACATAAACAGAATGAAAGAAAAAAATCACATTGGTCATCTCTATCAATGCAGAAAAAGCATTCAATAAAATACAGCACCCTTTCCTGATAAAAACACTTTGAAAGATTGGAATAGGAGGAATCTTTCTGAAAATGATAAAGGGTATATATGA
>PVKH010024583.1:0-13595 GCA_004027955.1 Chaetophractus vellerosus
CGGGCAGACCGCCTTGAGAAGGCAAGCTGCCGCAGGCAGGGCAAGCCGCCGTGGGCAGGGCAAGCCCCCGCGAGCAGGCAGGCCACCGTGTGGTGAGCTGACTCGGCGGGGCGCCGCAGCAGGGGGAGACAAGCAGACACAGAAGAATGCAAAAATGAACACAGCAAAAACAAGCAGAAAGGGGGGGATATGTAATAAATAATAAAAAAAATAATAGGTAAGGTTTGCTATATGGTCAATACAAAAGGAATTTTCTTACACTTCATGTGTCTAACTTCTATTTATCAAGTTTTAGCTAAGGGATCGCCTCTTCTGAGAAGTCTTCCCTAACACCATCCCCCATGTGGCTAATCATTCCTTTACTGTGTTCCCATATTTCCTTCATTAGACTGTTGGCTTTTTGAAGGCAAGAACTTTGTTGTAGTTATTTATTTGTCCTATACCTAACACAGCGCCTGGCACATAGAAGGTGCTCAATAAATGTTTTTTGCTTTAATGGATTTATTCAGATACTAGGCTCTCTGTGACATATTCCACCTGCTCTGAAACAATTTATTTTTGCATCCAACTACTGATATGCTCTTCATAATTAATGTTTGGTTGATTACATCTTATAAATAAAGAATAAAAGTAGCAAAGCTAATGCTACTTTAAAAAGTGCCTCCTTAAAAAAATAAAATTTTAAAAATCCTATGTAAAAGATTTCCTCCTTGAATATGTGGTGTAGTTTCTGTAATGTCACAGACCTATAGCTAAAAATCAACAAAAGCTTTGGGAAGCAGATATTAAAAGTGGAGTTTTGATTTTGAGCAGTCCCCAGGCAAAAGACAATTGATTAATCAATTAATCTTGCTATATATGTTTATACTGTACTGGATTTGCAGAGATTTAAAGATATCAGACACCATCTCTCTGGGTGGTAGTTGATCTGATGAATGAAAATGAAAATTTGCCACATTGTTTTCATTTGCACTTCTCCTTAACATTTTCTCTTGTTTTTGGATGGAAATAATCTGTATTAATATTGGAATCATTTTCTTGTGCTACATAATAAATTACCATACTTAGTGGCTTAAAACAAGGTATAGCAGTTTGGTGTTGTTTATGAATTCCAAAAATAGATAATGGATTAGGTTTGTAAACTGGTTTGTTCCTCTGGGTATATTAGATTGTATTAACTTCAGAGGTTTTACTTTTACTTGATTAAATTATGCTTAGGGCTCTAGTTGGGCCACATCAGTAGGACATTGGATCCCCACCCTGTTGGTGGGCAGGTCTCACAGAGAAAACAACATGGCAGAGGAGTTAGTTGGAGTTTTGGATCCTGTAGCAACAGGAAGTAAATACACAGGAGAAGAACAAAGAGGAATATAGATGGCTCCATAGACATAGCAGAGGCCCTGGGAAGAGAGAGATCCTAATAATCTACAGTTGACCTTGTGGAGAAAACAGAGCAGCTGAGCCCGGAGAGGAACAAGTCCTGGGAGAGAGACCAGACTTATTCCAGCCTAAAGCTGACATTGGAAAAATCTGGGGCCATGGAACCTTAAGAGGAAGAGGAAGCCTGAACCCTTGCAGACGTCAGCAGCCATCTTGCTCCAACACGTGGCAACAGACTTTGGTGAGGGAGTAACTTATGCTTCATGGCCTGGTAACTGTAAGCTTCTACCCCCAAATAAATACCCTCTATAAAAGCCAACAGATTTCTGGTACTTTGTATCAGCACCCCTTTGGCTGACTAATATGCAAGGCATATCATTATCTTACCATTTATGTGGTCCAGGAGTCCTGGTAAGGCTTAGCTAAGTCCTCTGTTCAGGTTCTCCCAAGGCTGGAATCAAGTAGGCAGGCAGGCTGATAACTCATCTGAAGGCTTGACTAGGAAAGGATCCACTTCCAAGCTACTTCAGTATGTTGGCAGGCATCTTTTCTTTGTGACTGCATGTGGTGGTTTGGACTATATCTACCTCAGAAGAACATGTTCTGAAAGTTGATCCAGCCCTGTGGGTATGAACCTATTGTAAATAAGACAATTTGATGATTTTAGTTAAGATATAGCCCATCTCAATCAGGATGGGTCTTAATCCTCTAGAGTACTGGGGTCCTTTATAAGAGAATGAAATTCAGACGGAGAGAGAAAGCCAAGGAGGAAACAATTAGAAGCTGAAATCAACAGAACCCAGGGCAGAAGGGAAGGACCAGAAGATGTCGCCATGTGCCTTGCCATGTGACAGGGGAGCCGGATGGCCAGGAGCCAGCCCCAGAACTCTGGTCTTCAGGAAGATAGCATCACCTTGATGACATGTTGATTGGGACTTTCTTCCATTCTCAAAAACGTAAGCTTATAAATTCCCATTGTTTAAGCCAAACCATTTCATGGTGTTTGCTTGAGCTCTCAGGAAACTAAAAGACTGTATAATCCAGGGAAGCTTGCTCTTTGAACCCAGCAATGGAGAGAGGGAGAGAGTTTCTGAGGCTTGAGGTCTTTCCTTTTTTTTTTTTTTTAACTATTTTCAAGTATTTTCAAACTTAGAAGAAAGTTGCAAAAATAATGTAAAACAATACAATATACTCCCATCCAAATATTTAGATTTACCTTCTTTTAGCATGTTGCCGTATTTTTTACAATATTCTTTCTCTTCCTCTCCTCCCCCCCACCCCATCCACCTGTCCAATGCGATCCATTTTCTAAAAATTTGATAGTGGAAATACTTCCATGTATATTTCCTAAGAACAAGGATATTCACTTGCATTAAATGCAGTTCAAGAAATTTAACATTGATGTAAAGCATTCATTTTATATTTTATTTTTTTTCAATTGCTCCAATAACGACTTTTTGGGATTTTCTTCTCTGTTATTAGATCCAGGCCAGGATCATGTATTGCATGTGCAATTAATTGTCATTGCCTTTTTAGACTCTTTTTTTTTCCTCTTTTAATTTTGGCAACACATATACGACAAAAAATTTTCCATCTTAACCACTACCAGGTACAACAATGCAGTGGCATTAATCACATTCACAATGTTATGCTACCATCGCTGCCATCCATTACCAGAATTTGTAATCACCCCGAACATAATGACTGCACCCATTAAGCATTAACTCCCAATTCCCCCTGCCCCTCATCCCTGGTAAACTATATTCAATTTTCTGACTCTATGAATTTGAGTATCCTAGTTATAGAAGTGGCATCATACAATATCTGTCCTTTATGTCTAGCAGATTTCACTCAGTATTATGTCTTCAAGGTTCACCCATGTTTTAGCTTATATCAGAATTTCATTCTGATGTATGTAGGATGACCAAATACCTGAAAGTAACTTGTTTCTCTCCCTGTTGCTAGGATACAAAGAAAAGAATTATATTTCAATTAGAAGGCAATGAGATGCAACCCTCTCTTGGTGCCAAATTCTGTTTCTTATGGTCGATAATATCCTGTTGAAGCATGAAGTATGAAAATCAGCTGGTTGGCTAGACCTGCACAGAAGCCCCTTGCTATCCTCACTTCAACTTGTTTAATGAACATAGTAAAATTCCCACCCAGGGGTGGAGTTATCTGCCCCCTTTTTTTTTATCATGCAATGTATGTGCAAGTATGGTTTCCTGAACACACTAATCATATAATTATCTAACTAGCTATGTATGTTCATCCATAAACATAAAAAGCTAATGCATAATCAAAGCAAATGCTAAGTAGTAACTTAGGTATTTAAGCAAGAGTAAAACCGCAGCATGCAGAGTCAGGGATGAGTCGCTTTAGACCAACCTTGGCTCCTGTCTGAAGACATAATAAATGTAAGTTCTGCCTAACTCTCATGTTAAAGGTTTTTTTCTCTACATCCCCAGCTTTGGGTACTAACAATTCCTTTGAACAGCTGAATAATATTCCGTTGTATGTTTGTACCATATTTTGTTTATCCATTCATCTGTTGGGGGACATTTGGGTTGTTTTCACCTTTAGGCTGAATACTGCTGCTATGAACATTAGTGTAGAAATGTCTGTTCAAGGCCCTGCTTTCAATTCTTTTGGACATCTACCTAGAAAATGGACTGATGGGTTCTCTACTTAACTTCTTGAGCAACTCCCAAACTGTTTTCCACAGCAGCTGCACCATTTTACATTCCCACCAACAATATTCAAGTGTTCCCATTTCTTCACATCCTCACTAACACTTGTTATTTTCTGTTTTTTTCTCCTTTAATAATAGCCGTTTTAGTGGATGTGAGGTGGTATTTCTTTGTGGTTTTGATTTGCACTTCCTGAATAGCTAATGATATTGGGCATCTTTTCATATGTTCATTGGCTATTTGTATATCTTCTTTGGAGAAATGTCAGTTTGCCCAGTTTTTAATTGGATCATTTTCTTTTTTGTTGTAGAACTTCTTTATATATTCTGCAAATTAAACCTTTATCTGATATGTAATTTCTAAATATTTTCTCATATTCAGTAGTTTGTATTCTCGCTTTCCTGATAGTCCTTTGCAGCACAAATAGTTCCTAATATTTGTGATGGAGTCCAATTTTTTTGTGTTGTTCCTTGTGCTTTTGGTATAAAGTCTAAGAATCCTTTCCTTAATAAATTTCCTGTAGATATTTCCCTTTGATTTTTTTCTACAATTTTTATAGTTTATATTTAGGCCATTGGTCAATTTTGAGTTAATTTTTACATATGGTGTGAGGTAGGGGTCCATTTTCATTCTTTTGCATTTGGATATCCAGTTGGCCTAGCAGCATTTGTTGCAGAGATTATTTTTTCTCTCCTAATGAAAGGACTTGGAACTCTTGTCAAAAATCAATTGGTCATAGATGTGTGAATTTATTTCTGAACTCTCAATTCTATTCCATTGGCCTATATGTCTATCCTTGTGCCATTATTATGTTGGTTTGATCACTGTAGATTTTTAATGAGTTTTGAAATGGGGGAGTATAAGTTCTCCAACTTTGTTTTTCCTTTTCAAGATGGCTTTGGCTATTCGAGGTCTCTTGCCCTTCTATATGAATTGATTGTTAGATTTTCCATTTCTGCAAGGAATGCTGTTGGAATTTTGATTGGGAAAACATGGAATCTATAAATAACTCTGGGTAGCATTGACATCTTAGTGATATTAAGTCTTCCAATTCATAAGCACATAATAATCTTTCCATTTATTAGGGTCTTTACAAATTTCTTTCGGTATTAATTTGTAATTTTCCACTTAAAAGATTTTTACATCCTTGGTTAAATGCACCCCTGGATATTTTATTCCTCTAGCTGCTTTTAGAAATGTAATTGTTTACTTGATTTCCTTTTCAAATTATTCATTGCTGCTCTATAGGAACACCACTGATTTTTGTGTGTTGATATTGTACCCTGCCACTTTGGTGAATCCAGTTCTGGTAGCTTTCCTGTAGCTTCTTTTGGATTTTCTATATATAGAATCATGTCATCTAGGGATAGTTTAACTTCTTCTTTTCCTATGCAGTTGCCTTTTGTTTCTTTCTTCCCTAATTGTCAATATAATGTTGATTAGCAGTGGTGAAAGCAGGCATCCTTGTCTTCTTCCTGATCCTAGTGGTAAATCTTTAAATCTTTCACCATTGAGCATGATGTTAGCTGTGGGTTTTCATATATGACCTTTATCATGTTGAGGAAGTTCCCCTCTACTCCTGGTTCTCTGAGTGTATTTATCAAGAAAGTATGCTGGGTTTCATCAAATGCCTTTTCTGTATCAATTGAGATGATCATATGGTTCTTTTCTTTTGATCAATGTCTTACACTTTATAATACACTCACATTTATATGAAAATTTCATGTTTACAAGTACAAAAGGCAAAGAAACACGAAGAATCTAAGCAACTGTATAACCAACTATAATCAATAGTTAATAATGCTTTGCCCATTCCCCATTTTCTAAATCTAGAAGAAATTTGTAAATGCAGTCCCATGTGGGGACGTCACTTTTAGAAGTTGGACACTGTGTGAAGTTCCACAGTGTCTGGGTTTCTGCAGAACTCAAATGACACTCTTTCTTGTTCCAGGCCAAATCACCTAGAAGAAAGTCATCCATTATTGTTTGAGTTTTATTGCTTGTAAAGAATAAACTCCCTGGGGTTTCAAAACCAGAATTCATGGTCTGTATTTCTGTACCGTTCAGCTAAACTTTGCTTTCTAGATCAAGTGCATTTTTATCAGCGGAAATCTGATCTCTTTGGGTATCTGTGTCAGATGAATCAGTACTCATTGAAAAGCTGGAGTATTTCAGAATACTGCCCAGAGGCAGATGAGGGCAACTGTCTAAAAAGAAGTTTATGTCTGTCTGCATCTGTGTGCCAAACATTTCAAGGCCCAAGAAGTTAGAATTTCCCCTACAACGGTAGGAATGAGCTGAGGTGTCTGCAAGTAAAAATTCAGTTTTCGTCTCTATGTCCAGGGATACCAAGACTAGTACAGGGTTCATGTTGCTACACTCACTCTCTTCTGTTTGTGTTTGGATATTTGAGGCTGAAAAGAACTCTTCAATGGCAAAATCTATTCCAGGATTCTGAGTTGAGCCAGGTGGAAGCTGTGGGTCAGGGCCAGTATTTTCATCAGACGAAAGACTACCATTATCCAATGTTTAAACAGACAGGTTACTTGACAAGATGTTTTCTAAATCACTTAATAAATCTATGACTTGTGTCAGATAATCTGTCACGTTTTGTGAAGGCAGCATATTATTCTGTGTACTGAAGTTTATAATTGGTGCAGATTTCTCAATACCTTGATTTCATGTCTTAGGGTCACTCTGAGGTAACAGATCATAAGTTACAGTCCCTACTAATAAATTGTTGTGTTTAATGTTGTCTGTAGAAATACTGTATGATGAATGGATATTCTCAGAAATGCCTCCACAAATTACAGTTTGGCCTTTGTGTACTCGGTCATCTGTCAAACTTTGCACTCCACTGGTTTGGGTTTCTCCGGAGATCCCACCTGACTGGAAACACGCAGCTATAAAAGCATCTGTCTGAGCAGCTACAGATGAAGTTACCTTAGAACCAGCCCACAGTGTTTGAGTCTGAAAGCTAATGGGAAGTGAAACTTGAGAACCAAACGTCAAATCAATTTGAGAACAAGAAAATACAGAGGAATTGGTGTAGCCCACTCTGCAGCAGTTATAAAGCTTTGTGAGACATAAGACAGATCTGTCTGTACATTGATTAAATAAATGCTGTTTTTGTGATGTGTTCCCTAGATGTTGTAAAGTATTAGATAGACTTTTACCCAAGTTCACTTAAGCACCTGTACTGATTGGCTCAACAGCAATAGGATTCACTACTTTTGAGAGAAGTAGGCTCTCCTTAATCCTCAGGACTGGGGAATGAATGATGGGCTAGAGTAGACTTTCTGGTATTCTACTATAGACTTACTGTGATTCTAGCAGTGGAAGAACTTTTATCATGGATGTGGAGGCAGTGGCCATTGTGGGTTCTGAGGGGAAGGGAGAGGAAAGTAGGTGTAATATGGGGGTATTTTCAGGACTTGGGAATTGTCCTGAATGCCATTGCAATGACAGATACAGGCCATTACATATCTTGTCATAACTTATAAAATTGCGTTGGAGAGAGTGTAATCTACAATGTGAACTATAATCCATGCTGAGTAACATGCTCCAAAATGTGTTCATCAATTGTAACAAATGTACCACACCAATGAAAGAAGTTGTTAGTGTGGGGAAAAGTGGGAGGTCTGGGGAGTGGGGCATATGAGAATCCCTTATATTTTTTTATGTAACATTTTATGTAATCTAAGTATCTTTTAAAAATAAATAAAAACTGCTGAACATATTTTGGAGCATTGCCACTCAGCATGGATAACAGTTTACATTGTAGCTTACACTCTCTCCCACTCAATTCTGTAGGTTATGGCAGGATATATAAAGGCCTGTATCTGTCATTGCAAGGTCATTCAGGTCAATTCCAAGTCCTGAATAAGCATCTTTAAAAAAAATTTTTTTTTAAAGTATATTTAAAAAAATGCAAGCCTCTGAATCTAGGCTGAGGGTTCCTATTGACCACGGAAGTGAATGGCACCTGTGGCAGAGTCCGGATGGTCGATACCTACTACCGCTGGCTGGGCTGAGTCATCAGCCATAGGCACAAGGACAGATGTAGGAGAAAGCTGCATAATAAGTGGTTTAAGCCAAGTCACCTTGGGCTTTGGTAAAAGCACCTTCTGAAGCTGTCTTGGATGTGTCATGAGAGTCTGTTTGCTGCCATTAGAGCAGCAAGAGTCATCAAAGGAAGCTGACAGCTTGATTTCTGAAGTTTTTACTTCTTGAGTGTCTGGTCTAAGGCTTTTTGAGCTCTGCCAAACCAGTTACCAGGGTTCCACTGTCAAAATTGTGTTGTTGCTGTTGATTCTTCCCCTGATCTCCCAATACGTTTGGGGCTATGTGTTGTTAAAATATCCATTTACTATGTTTTGGAGGTGTTCAAAGGGTCAAAATTAGATGTCTATGTTCAATCCTACTAAACTCTTCTAACTTTTCTTTATCTGAAAACTCCCATTTGTCCTTCAGGGTCTAATATAAAGGTATGATTTTGTGGTTTTCAATGATTATTCCTCTCATTGTCCTTAAAACTGAATTAATTGGTCCTTTGTTGGGGTTCCCAGTGTATTTTATATATACTTCTATTGAAGTATTTATCTCAATGAATTATCATTATTTGTGACATATTAATTTCTCATTAGCTCCTCAAGGAGAGTGGCGTTCTTTAATTCATCTTGCTATGTTCAGAATGTTTGTATTAGTTTCTGACCTAGAAAGGATTATACTCTTCAAAGGCAAAAACAAAAAATAAATTGTTTTTATAGGTTTGTCATTTTCAAAAATCCTATTTAAGTTCATCTATTACATTATTTGGTCCCTGATTACTCAAAGATCAATGTCTGACAATGGGTTGTATTTAAAAAACTTGGTCACTTTTAATTTTTTTTTTACTGAAAAGACATGTGTGAAATTCCATATACTATAATTTTAAATGATACCCACTCTGTGAGAAACAACATATCAATGAAGAAAATATTTTGCATAGTTGCTTTGATTTCTTAAACTTTTAATTGAATTAAAACACAAAAAAGTACTGCAATCATAAGTGATCTGCTTTTTGAATTTTCACAAAGTGTAACCAGCATCCAGATCTAGAAAGAGAACATAACCGGTATCTCAGAAGCCCCCTCAGGCCCCTTCCAAGTCATTAACCCCACTGAGGGCTTGCCCAGATTTTAACCATCAAACTATTTCTTCCAGTGAAAAACCATTATTTCCACTTATTCCCCTAATGCAGGAAAGGGTAAAATCATCTATCTATCTGCATGTATTGTAGGCAGAATAATGGGCCCCCAAAGAGGCCCCTTGGCCTAATCCCTGGAACCTATGAACATGTTACTTTACTTGCCAAAAAGGACTGCAGATGTGATTAAGGTTAAGGACCTTGAGATGGGAAGAGTATCCTGGATAATCCAGGTAGAGCCAATGTAACCACATGAATCCTTCAAAGAGGAAGAAGCCAGAAGAGAGAGTCAGAGAGCAGCAAAAATGGAGGAACAGGAGAGATTCACAGCCTGAGAGGGACTCAGCCCACTGTTGCTGGCTTTGAAGTAAGAGGGAGCTCCTCAACCCTAGCAAAGGATTGCAGTGGCCTCCAGAAGCTGGGAAAGGCCCTCATTTTCCAGCTAGACAGAAAACAGGACCTCAGAACTACAGCCTCAATGCACTGTGGGAGCCTCCAGAGCTCCTAGAAAGGAACAAGGGCCCTACACCTCAGTTTTAGCCCTGTGGGGCCTGTGTTGGACTTCTGATTAGCAGAAATATAACATCATAAACTTGTTTTGTTTTTAGCTTTGGCATATTGATTTCACACTACCTATTTTGGAGGTTTCCTCAAAAGCTCTGGGCAATACCGAAGATTTGCTCCCTCATTTTAGGAAGCAAGAGTGGTAGGAAACCCCCCCAGCAAATCCAGATTAGTTCAGTACTGTAGTGAGACCTGTCCTTTTTATGAATCCCAACATATGAGAAGAGTTAACCAAACAAATAATCTCCAGCTTCCTGAGTTATTATATACATGTAATTACAAAATGATGTCAATATAAATATGTTCTAGCAATTGGTGACTGTTTGCATACAAGCCTACTTACGCTCATATGAGAAGACTGGCGCTCCTGATGACAAATTGATTTGTCTTTTATAAATGCAGTATTTTGTTTCTAGGTTGAATGTAGTTGAAGACAATCATAACACACACTTATGGGGTGAATTAGAAGGCCCTGAAGACTTTTCAGTGTCCCAATGTCCATAACAGGTTCCTGTGCTTGGGGTAATCTTTGATAAATCTCTATTGCCTTATTATGCATCATACTCTAATAGGGAATTCCACCCTCCTTCATTCTGAAATTGTGCATTTTATAATAATTTCAAAAGAAACCGCCACTATTTATCATCAGGAGATAGTTTCTGCTTTTCCCTCACCATGCTTAAAGCAGTGTTTCTCAAGCTGTAAAGTATTGTCATCATCTGGGGAATCTTGTTAAAAGGCAGATTCTGATTCAGTAGGTCTGGGGTAGTGCCCGAGATTCTGCATTTCCTAGAAGCTCCCAGGGGTGTGCTGCTGCTGCTGCTGATCTGAGAAGCACACTGTGAGTGGCAAGGACATAAAGGTGCCTCTATAGGCTAAAGATTAGAAATGAAAAGATGTGGGGGAAAAAAACGCAAAACTTCAAAATCAAACCAACCAACCGTCTTGGCAAATAACAATACAAGATACTCTTAACTATTAATGTTAAGAAAATAAGATCATGTTTACATGACATCATCATTACAGACACCTGTCAAAGTATACAGAGAAACTGTCAAGGGTTTCCATTTTTTTAAGTCCTGTTGTAAATGACTTCATAAAAAAGCTAGCTGATTAACCCAAGAAAAGCAGAACAATAATTAATTACTTAGGACTTAATGAACTGACTTCAATGTTGTAGCAGTTTGGCAGTTTGATATAGTTATGAATTCCAAAAATAAATATTGGATTATGCTTGTAAACTGGTCTGTTCATCTGGGCATGATTAAGTTATGATTAGGGTTTTGATTGGGTCATGTCAGTAGGGCGTTGAGCCCCACCCTTTAGTGGGTGGGGAATCAAAGATAAAAGATATGGCAAATGACAGAGTCGGAGTTTTGATGTTGGAGTTCTGATGCAGAGTTTTAATGCTGGAGCCCAGGGAAGTAAGTACACAGAAGAGCTTGAACATGAGGAAGGAGAGAAGGCCCCGGAAAAAGAGAGAGAGCCATTTGCCTGACAGTTCACAGCTGGCCTTGTGGAGAGAGGCAAAGCCTAGAGAGCCTCATAGTCTACATAGTCTTGTGGTGGAAACAGGAGCTGAGACTGGAGAGAAACGGAGCCCCAGAAAGAGAGGAACCCAAGAAGCCTGAACCCTGGCAAACATCAGCAGCCATCTTGCTCCAATTCGTGGCCATAGACTTTGGTGAGGGAAGTAACTTACACTTTATGGCCTAGTAACTGTAAGCTTCTACTTCAAATAAATACTCTTTATAAAAACCAACCGGTTTCTGGTATTTTGCATCAGCACCCCTTTGTCTGACTATTGCAAATGCCATTAATATTCTGCTTTCTAATAAACACACAAAAGCCCTTTCCTTTTTTTTTAAAATTAAATCTATGTCAAACTCTCAATTTAACAGACTATACTTGAGCTAACTGGAACAGAACACTTTTAAAATCAGGGGCTCTTAAGCTTTTTTGTTCCACAGACCCCTTTGCCAGTCAGGTGAAAACCACGTACCCCTTAAGTCCACACTATACTGTGTATCATTTAATAAATATGTCACACCTGCACCAACACAGCCCCACAAGAATGTTTTTTTTTGAATTTCAATTCAAGCTCATGGACCCTTTGTTAAGAACCCCTGCTATCTTATTCCAATTGAACCCTCAGAATTAGAAATCATATTATAAAAAGATCCTAAAATCAGAAATAGGTTATTAACTAATGTCTTAAAAATATTTCTGTAAAAATAATGTTTCCTGGATGCTCCATGATGCTTCTCCCATCCAAACCACCACCAAAATATTTTATATTTACTTTATCAGAAAAAGGTATGCCATCCTAAAAGGGTACTGGCAACAAGAGTCAAATTCTTGGCTTTGGAGTTTCAAAATCCAAGGTATCAAATACTTGGAAGACTATGTCATCAGTCAGAGTCATGGTCCAGATGTGAAAGCAAAGAGACAACATGCCCCACTTTCCCAATGAGGGTTGGTAGCTCCTCTGTGGAGCAAGTTGATACACATCTTGGGAACACAGATTCAGAGTACAACAGAAACTTTCAGCAAATGATCTCTTTTGTTTTTTACTTGCACATAAGAAAGAGTCCAGAAAGGGCAAATAATCTTCTTGTCACTTATACAACACAGAGAGACCAAAAGAGCAGGGGAAGAAGTGCTATCACAGCTGATCTCCCAGAGTAGCTGAAAACTATTCCAGGTGGGGGTTTATAAATGGCAGCTCTGCACACCCCACTTTGTGCTGAATAAGAGAGCCCAATTTTATACTGTTTGAGTGTGTTATTTATTCACCTTGGGAGAAGGGGGGTCTGACACTGAGAATTCCTATTCTTATGAGTATCTGGGGCTGCTTGTTTCCAGGTTGGGGTTTAAGATCTGGCTGGGCCTTTTCATTTGACTTAACATCTTCCCCAGGTTGTGGATTGGTACATAACAGAAAAGGAGAGGATAGGTCAGGGCTGAGCACTGCTTAACAAGTGTCTGTGATTTCCCTAACATCCTCCACCCATTAGCCATGGCCTAGAGCTAATAAGAGTCTAGATATCCCTCAACCTAGGAGTATGCAGGGTCAGAAGATATGCCACACAATGTGTAGAGGCAAATCACACTGAAGCCACCTCACAAAGTTCCCATGGCCTCCACTGTGGACTAGGGGGTAGGTGGGTTTCTGTCACTCTGCACTGGGAGAAATGAATATTTCCTGGGTATTTGAGAGACGAACAAAATTATCTCTGAGTGAAAACTTGGAATGAGAGACAAACACAAGCAATCTGCATGGATGAAGGATAGATGATTTTAATCAGAAATTTTAAAGTACATCTCTGCAGATGTCAGAGCAGGCAGATGACAACAGAAACCTGATGCCTCACCCCAAGAACTGACACCATTTGTAATGGATTGGCAGTTTTATGTAATTATGAATTCCAAAAATATAAATTGGATTATGCTTGTAAACTCATCTGTTCATCTGGGCATGATTGGTTTATCATAAGGGCATTAACTGGGCCACATCAGGAAGGTGTTGGGCACCGCCCCTCAGTGGGTGTGGTCTCAAGTATGAAGGCAAGGCAGCAGATTTGAGTTGCAGAGATTTGGAGAAGCAGATTTGAGAAGCAGATCTGATGTTGGAGTGAGCCGTTCGCCCGATAGTCTGCAGCTGGCCTTGTGGAGAGACGCAAAACATAGAGAGCCTCATGGTCTACAGCTGAACTTGTGGAGGAAGCAGAAGCTAAGCCCGGAGAGAAACGCAGCCCCAGGAACAGAGGAAC
>PVKH010024584.1:0-13603 GCA_004027955.1 Chaetophractus vellerosus
GTATAATAAATAAAAAAAAGAAAGAAAGAAAACTTTTGCCTCAGAAATGATAGCACATTCCTAAAATTTGGGGAACAAGCTCATGAATTCCAAAACTCTCTGGAATTTTTAGTAAACAACACTTCCAATTTTGAGCCACTTCACTCTGCTTAGCCATTAATCATATATAAATATAATTCATAAATATATTACCAATTAAAAATTCTCAGATTATTAAATGCCATTTTACTCTTGGAAGTACCTTTATTCTCATTGGTGTGATAAAATTCTATCAATAGTTAGCATGCTCCAATGCTAAAAAGATCCATGTTTTGAAGAGAAAAAATGCTAAACTTAGGACTGCATCCCAGTTTCCCATATGGTTGATTTCAATTTCTTTAACATGGAATTCTAGGCCCATCATGATCTATTTCCTTCTTCACTTTCCAAACTTGTCTTTGCTATATCCCACACTATTTTCTATATTCCAGAAATTCAAATTTACTGTAGTTCCCAGAATCTACCATATCTTATATTTCTTTTCTTTTATTTATGTTTTTTTCCGTGTTTTGAAATGTCCATCCTCTATTTTTGCCACTGGACTTTTATTCATCTGTCAAAATATGTCATAGAAATGAATCCCTCAATTAAAGCTTCCTTCATGTCCTCAGGTAAACTTTAGCCAGATATCTTCCATCATATTTTTATTGTGTAATAATTCTCATCCTATATTTAACAAACATTTTTATCATTTATATTTTTGCTATATGGCTCCATTTCTAGATTATGAAGTTATTGAAGTAGAGATTCTTTTGTGACTCAATCTGTCCAGTAGACTTTTCACCAGTTAAAAGTTTTCTACAGTTCTGAACTAAATGTTTCCAGTAATAGGAATGCAGAATTATTGACAAACATTTTATGGTATAGAGAATATTTAATATTTTCTTTCTCTTAATTTTCCCAGATATTTTCCTGGCTATTTACGCTACAAAGAATTTACTAAATATTGTTTGCATTGTCTAAAATAAAAAGACTATTTTCAGTTAAAATTTCTTTTTCTTTTTCTTTTTGAAATATACCTATATAAGCTTTTGAAAAGCAGTAATTAGCTTCTGTTTCAGCTCTCTTTCTATGAAGCTACTAAGGATAAAGTATTTTAGAAATCAGAATATTTGAGAACCATTAGGGCCTTCCACATATAATTAGAAATTCTACAGGGGATGGAACTCATCCACAAACAGGGATTATCTGAATCTGGTATGGTCTCACTCTATCAGTAAATAAGTGCTGTATCTTCAGGCAAGTACTAAAAACTGTGCAAGATACAGAGTTAGTATCAAAGAAGTTGCAATTTATATGGAGAGCCAACATTTACTAACAAAAATTAATAGTATAAAAGAGTGTAAAATTTAGAGGTGTATAAAAGATTTCAGAAATATCATTGAAAGAAAGAGTGAAAGAATGGATTATTGTCCAAACTGTTGGTTCTCCCCTCATAATAGGATTTTACATGCTCATCCATTATCATATGATTTACTCAGGTTTTCTGTGGGTAGAGAACATGATCTTACCTCATTCACTCTGAGCTTAGCTGTGCCGTATGCTTGACCAAAAGAATGCAAGTGAATGTAATGTTTACTATGTCAGGACAGAAATTTTAAATATGATTGCAAGGTCTGTCTTATTCTCTCTTTTATTCCTGTACTTTGCCAGAAAAGAATAGGATGTCCCACTTAGGGGCTGCTTCATTCTGTCCCAGAATGAGAAGCCATAGGGAAGAGAGCTGAGCAGTGCCACTGCCAATTTTCATTTTTCATTTTTCATGTAATAAATGTTGTTATAAATTGTTGATACTTTAAGATCATTATTATTGCACAAAGGAGGATATAAATTCTGATCCTACAGAATTTCTGATCCTATAGAAGAGTGTTGCCATAGCAAAAATAACAGGCAGCATGAAAACCATTGAAATTTGGAAGAATGGCAATCGATGTTATTCAACTCAGAATATACGGCAAAACTATTGCTCACCATAAACTTAGGTAATGTACTTAATGAGTGTGTACTTCTAGCAGAAGTCAATTGTTATTAGCTGTATTTGTTAAGATACCACAGAAAGGAGATGAGTTCAGGAAAAGTTAGGCTGTTGGCAATCAGAGAAGAAAGGGACAAGAAGAGAATCCACAAAATTCAGTACTTGAAGGTTTAAAAGATGTTTTCCTCTCCAATCAGCAAAACATAAAATTGAGAAATGGCATGTGCTGCAAAAGCTATTTAACATAAAGCCCTGGGGCAAACACCAAATCAAGATGGTGAAGGTGCATATCAAAGGTTTGACTATTACCTTCTTTGCTAAAATCTCTTATTGTCTCATTGGATTATGATCAGAGAAAAGAGACCAAATGTGTGGTCTCAAAGAAGCCTAATAAGATCAAACTATTTTTCATTATATCTAGAAAAAACATGTGTCCTGAAAAGAATTATAGATTTGACAATTTGCACAAGGAGCTTACTGAAATCAAATAGTTAAAAGTCAAGAAGTTTTTGAAAGTTATGTTTTTTCCAAAAGTGCCAACAGCCTGGATAAAAGAAACTAAAGGCAAAAAAATTTTTTAAATTAGAAAAAAGCATTATACCCTCAATTTCCTAATAGCAGGAAACAGGCAGAGAAAGTTGCTCATATGCCAAGATAGATGAACATATTCTCCTATGTGCTCTTCTGAACTGGCCAAGGACAGTGATAAGAAAAAGAAGAGCCTTCAGAAGGTAGAGTGAAAGTTACAAGAATGAAGGTTTGGAGAATTACTACTAGGCATTGGAATTAGGATCCAATCAGAGAATATTCCCATCATTCAGGGGTGGGGCACATTTGATATTGCCACAGATGTATTAATTGCTGTGGACCTATGGCACTGAATATCTTCCTCTTTCTGAATGGGTATGTTTATTTGGTTACCACTATCCCTATTTCATCATGAAATTTGGGGTATGGTTGAAGAATATACATGTATTACTAGCTTCTGTATTTCCAGATATAAAAAAATAAACTATATCTGGACCTAAGTTAGATAAATTGGAATTTGCCTCTTATACCTTGATTCAGAAAGCTTTAGCCTTTTCAGCATTCTTCTTAACAGACTGTGATAGTTAGGGCTATATGTCAACTTGGCCAGGTAATGGTGCCTAGTTGTTTGGTCAAGTAAGCGCTGGCCTAATTGTACTGTGAGGACATTTTGTGGACATAATATGAATGAGTTAATTGCAATTATGGCTTACATCTACAATCAACTGAGGAGACTGTCTTCAGCAATGAGAGATGTCTCAGTCAATCAGTTGAAGACCTTAATGGGAGAAGTGATTCCAGTGCTTAGAGAGAGAATTCCCATCTCTACTTCAGATAGCCAGCTTCTCCTGGGGAATTCATGGAGTATCTTCATCAGAGTTCTGGCTTGCAGCCTGTCCTATGGAATTTGGACTCATGTGTCCCCATGGTTATATGAGACAATTTTATAAAATCTGGTACTATTTTCAGATATCTCTGTTGGTTCTGTTTTTCTAGAGAAACCTGACTAATACAAAGAAGGATTGAGTTTATCATTCATGCAAGATGAAAGCCCATTGTATGTTATCAAGAGCACAGGTGGAATAATTTGGTCATTGTGTGGATATAGGCTCTCTCCCATCTAACATACTTGCCATGTATCCAAGAAAGTGGAGTGGACTTTCCTGTTCCAATGTTAGTCTTGGATAAGTGATTGGTTTTAGTCAGTGGAATTTGAGCAGTCATGACAACATGTCAGTTCCAGCAGAATATTTGGGTTTACCTATGTAACTCGTTTCTGACTCTTGCCATGAGATCAATATATCCCAGGTAAAAGTCAAACATTTAGACTGTGTTTTGGAGTTTAAAGATACATGGAACCAATTTGCGTCCAGTCAAGACAAACCTTCTCCAGCAGAGTTCAATTAACCCAGAGGTGATCTTCAGCCTATCCAAATACTTCATTTAATGCAGAACTTAGCCATAATGTGAAGATTTGTTATCTAATAAACAGATAATGAAGCATAATATATTTGGAACAAAAGTGAGACAATTGCAAAGGCAAGGTAGTGGGAATAAATCTTGTCTGTTGGAGAAAGAGTAAAGAGAAAATTCTTATGATCACATAAACTGTTTGGTGGAGAACAATGAGGAATGGACTAAAATTCTAAAGAAGTTGTAAGATTCTTCATCTCTGGCCTACAAATATAACATAACCAGTATGTATTATGGTCATGTGTTTCTAGGTTCTGTAGTCTTACAACTTGATGAGTTTTTGCTGGGGTGTTCTTTACTCTCAGTGTAATTCTAATGTCACAGATACAGTCTAGAGCAGCAGTATCTTACCAGGTTTTCGTTTTTGCATTATGATTTATTGAAACATATTTAAATTTTTGGTTAATGTGAAATCTTTTAGATTTTCATCACCTCTGAGCTTTTATCCTTAGGAACTGATCTCAATATTTACCCAAATGTAGGAAAAGAAGAATAAATGGAAGAAAGTATCATTATAGTTCTGAAGCAGGCTTCATATAGGGAATCAATAGACAGATCTGGAACCTGGCAAGAAGTCCACGTAGATATCAACACCCCCAAGATGGCTGCTGGAAGACCCTCGCAAGATCTCTGCCACCCAGAATGAGATTTCTGGAGATTCCCAGAAGAAGCCCTGGATATTCTCCAGGGACATTATCATTGGGCCCACCTTGGGGATTGATGGGTAGGTTAATCAATCAAAACAGCAAACAGCTGGGATTCCTCCCATGCCATTAGCAAAGGGGCGGAATAATTAATGATTTAAAAGCAAGCACAAAAGTCTCTCCCACACTCTCTTGGCCCTCTTGGCTTCTGTGCCCTGCTCTCGCTGTGTCCCCCCTGCTCTGATCAACATGTAAGTAAAACCTGGGCATCTGTAGTCTCTAATGGGAAATTGTAGTCTATAAACCAGCCCTCTTTATCACTCTTCAGCTCCTTCCTTTCTTTGGGGACCCATGATCTGTTATTTTCTCCTATTTCTCTTCTCTCCCTTCCTTAATAAATTAGAGGCCTAACTAACCCAACGTGCTCTGAAATAAATTTCTGCAGCATAAAGTCAAGAACCTAGACAAAATCCAGTAACAGTTCTCACCACAGTTCACCTAGATTTTTACTGCTAAATATAAATGCATGTTAGGTTTCAGGATAGTACAGTAGTAATAGCTTACTCAGTAAGAAAATAGCACTATCAGCTATGGAGAAAGGATAATTTTGAACTATGTGACCTAATGCCCTGTGGTCCAGAGGATAGAGCAACCAGTGACATTTCTTTCAATCTCAATGCCATCAGCACCAAGGGTTTGGGGACAAGAGTTTATTTCAAAATGACATTTCTGAGAAATGATGCATTTCAATATAATTTTTTTTTAATCTCTGATAGATATGTAATCTGCAATAAAGAATCTATGTTTGTTTCTCATTTTATTTTTAACCTATGCATTCCTTAAGTAATTAGGCAATTGAATTCATCTTCTAAAAATGTAATTTTATTTATAGCTACAAAGAGGAATTTTAACATGAGCAGATATTTATGAAAATATTGGACAATATGGCTAAAATCAGTGATTTAATGATTCAATTAAGTCATTTTATTTTTAGTCCCAACTGATTGGCATCATTTCCTTCTATCAAGATGTTACTATACAGAAACATGAATACTTCATATTTCCTTTCTCTGAGCAACTATAAACTTGAGATTGGCCTGAGCAAGACACATTCGAAAACCAATATTACTAATTTAAAATTAAGTGCCATTTAAAGCTTTTACATAGTTGCATATTAAAGGTAAATTTAAGGGCAGTTATCTGGACTGGATTGAAAATTTAAAATACAACCATATTCTTAATTGACTTAATAATGTTGTTTATGAACTATATCCCACAATAGCAAAACAGACAAAGTGAAAAAGATTTTCAGATGACTTTTCCAAACTAATACATACTCCTGGCTCAAAACAGGTTTATTTCCAGAGAGCTAGATATATGACTAAGAGAATTCCTCCTTCCACTTGCCTGATAACAGTTCTCTTCCCCTTCACCCTTCTTTTGTACTCTGGAAAGAAGGATATGGAACTCCAAGTATTATCACTATTTCGTGCCTGGGTGCTTGTAAATCATTCAACCGTAAACTTATTAAAAGAAATGTCAAATACTTTAGTACTTTTCAAGTACTATTTAAACCCTTTAAAGCTTTTCCTTGCTTGTAACTTCAAAGACCCTATACAGATTTGTCTTTCTCGCCAATTATATTCCCTACATCCGATTGCGTGCATCTAGTCCCTTTAGTCTTCTTTCAATTCGTCTAAATTTTAAACTCTTATGCATCTCAAAGCCTCCAGATACTGGAACACTGTTCACGCATCCCCCTTTACCTAGCTACTGTTGCCTTGATCTTCATCTTCCAGGTCCTAAATGACTTTTTCTATGACTCTTTCTCTGATATCCAACACTAGATAACATATCCTTGTTACACACTCTCTCAGAAGAGTGCATCTTTCTTTCTAATGTTTATATTCTAACATAATTAACTTGTGTACTTATCTTTAAAACTATAATATAAGATAGGATATTATAGTTGCCAATTCCTTCTTATTTATTTAAATCTCAGAAGGATTCATCTGATTAAGTTACCTAAGTGGGAAACAAGGTGCCTTTGGCTGAGATGAAATGTGTGCTAAATTTGAGATTTACAAAATCAAACGTGACTCGAGAATGTCTAGCATGTAGACTAGAAACAGGTGATTAACTATCCCAAGATTTTTTTAGCACTGTGTAAATGTCTTACTCCATTCAAGAATGATGTTTTCACTGAATGCAAACTCTATTAGCCCAATTTAATTGACTATCTTAGCAGATATTTGATAATTGCAATGTATAGGTGAAATAAACTCCCTAATATATTTTTCAGCAATTTTAGCAGGCTTCCTGCAAGTTAGATGAAAGCATCAAATAAGAAATCTCATCTTTTATTTTCTAATTAGAAAAGAACTTTTATTACCATTTTGAGTACTGCTTTTTCATCTGTGATCTTGAAGTTGCTACTGCTTGAGGAAAAAAGGTCATGGCTAACTTTGTATTGGTATCTTGCTTTCCTCTAGTCACAGCAGGAGGCATTGCTCTCTGGAATGCTTAAATAAAAGAAGAAATCTGTGGCTTTTATGACAATTGAGAAACTGTACAATGCTTGGGTAGGGGGTTAATTAGGAATGAAAAAGACTTAAAATTGTTCCAAAAGCAGAGCTCTTTGGGGAGGTCATTTTCAGAGTGCATGAAAATTTATGCGTCTCAATAGTGCTTTTTTTAAAAGCATATTCTGTTAGAAAATGGAGAACCAGTCAAAAGACAGGAAGATCAGAACTAGAAGAGATTCATTAGTGAATAAGAAGTAATTTAAAAAGCATATTAGGAGATCTAGGTAATTTCTGTCTGTTAAAATAGTGCTACTTGCATGTCTTATACTGTAGATATGATAAAATAACACTAATTTATGGCAGACATTTTGTAATAGATAGTTTCAGTCATTTTTCATAGTTACTGTTAAATGATAGATGTTATTATTACATTTATATATGTAATTAACTTGTGCTCAGTGTGATGAATGATAATAAATTGTTAGGGAGAGTGAGTGAGTTAAGTGTTCCACAACATATCAATAAGACACTCTTGAGTGTAAAAGAAAATTCTTGTATTCATTATTAAATGAGTCTAAGGTCTTAGGCTAAGCACAAAAGAAAAAACATATTTACGTTGGAAATATCTTCTGTCTTCTAGTAGTTTATAACCTAGTTGAGGATATGTGACAGTTTAAAAATTAATACAAAGGAGTGAGTCTCTTCTGCCAGCTCCCTGAAAATGCCACAAAAATAACTTGTGGATAAAGCAAAGTCAATTGTACTCTTACTGCAACAGGGGAAGCCATTAACTAGTCAGAATTTTAGTAGTCTAAAAAAGGAAGACATCATTAGTAGTATATTCCAAAGATGTGGGGGCTTTCATTAAAGGTGAGTCTTCCGATGCAGGTGGCTTGGTTGGGATTGGGCAAAGTGATATAATAGTTTAATATTAATGGGCATAGTGAAGGGAGGGTTCAAAGTGCATCTTGAAGAGTCCAGATTTGTTTGTTCAACTGAGCATATATTGTTCTGCAAAGGGTCTATTTTCCCTCATATGGGCAAGTAATCTATTAGATAAATGGGTTTTCAGGAAGTTCCTAAAATTAACAATAAAGTTATTACAGTTTCCTCTCCCTGGGTAAAAGTCCTGTAATATTAACTTCATGTTAGTGGCAGACAACTGAATGGTAAAATCAAGTTAATATAGACAGTCAGCTATGTGGCTCTAAATGGTTTTAGTTCTCATGATAAAAATTGTTATTTATTATTATAAACTAAATGCTGTTGGCATTAAGGGTAAAGAGATTTCCTAGCTCAGTTATGATGAAAGAAAAATGTTCATAATTCCATTGGAAGTCACGACAGTTATTGAAGACCAGAAAGAATTTCAGTAGGAAGAGATGGTGTGAAAGATATTCTAATTATAACTGATAATTTAAATAGTACATGAAGTTATAATCTGAGAAGAGGTGAACTTGAATATGTAGCTCCATCCATAAGTATCCAATGATGGGTCTGGAAAGTGGATAGGAGAAAGATTCTGAAGAACTCTAAATATTGACCTAAGAATTTTGTTCTTTGCTTGGTAATTTTAGATTTTAGTTAACCCCTAGGGCCTTCTCCCTCAGACTCCTGATAACCCCTAGGGCCTTCTCCCTCAGACTCCTGATAACCCCTAGGGCCCTGCTCTCAGGAATGTAAGACTCCTGATAACTCTGCTACCTTCCACCCCGCCCTGAGGCCACTAGAAACTTCCTCCCTAGGCACCGGGTGTGCCCCCCACTTGGGGCTTCTCTTATTGGATGTGACCTCACCAGCACTTCCCATACCCCTGATGATGCTTATAAATCCCGTAACTGCCTTGGGTCGGGGTCCATGGCATTGCCCACGATCGGGAGGCCTACACCCTAGCTTAAGCTAGTAATAAATCTCCCTTTTTGCTATTGCATTGTCGATGTGGTCTCATCCTCCCAGAAGACCTGACTTTAGGTTATATAGTGGATATTATTGGGGTGGAGAGAATGTGAAAATGAGTAGAAAAAAATGGAAAAAAGAAACTTCTTTTATAAGGTATCAAATTATTTTATACAACGCTACAATAAAGAAAAAATCACTATTGTTTTTCTTTGAGAACTGACAAATTGAATTGAGAGACAACTTGCTACAACTCCTTGTTAAAATAGAAACACATGATAACAGAGGAGTTGTGGCAATAAGTTAATTAACCAGAAAACAACTAAGGCATACCTTAATCTCATATCCATCATATTATCATATTATGGCAAAAATTCCAGAGAGTTTAATATAATTGATTGAAAAAATTGAAGCCATAAAATAGATATAATGAATATCTTTTTTGATACAGAGGTCAAGTTATGTCTTAGTATATAAGTGAAATGACAAAGGAAAAGGAAGATCACAAGCAAAAATGTATGAAGTATTGACTACATGACCAAAAATAAAACAGAAACACTTGTACATAGAAAGTGAACTGAAAATGTTTGCACTTATTTTTACAGATGATTAAAAAAAATACATGGCCCATCTGCAAATTGAGCAAAGAGCATGAAAAGAAAACATATAAAGAAAAACTCATGAATAGAAATCTATTAATAATCAAGAATTGAAAATTGAAACTTTTTGAACATATTGTCAAAGAAGAATAAAAAATAAATATATAAGATACATTAAGGATGTTGGAAAATTGGTCCTTCCTATTTTGCTTGATGAAACAAAAATAAATAACACCTCATTTATAGAAAATGATTTGTTAATTTATATATATCGCAATATTAAAAGATGCTTTTGACTTATTGTTTTACCTCACATATACTGAGTCATACTGTGGCCAAAACACAGTTCCACATGCTTTAACTATATTAACCCATATATTCTTTAGCACAGGTCAATGAAGGTAGTTTTATTATTATTCCTTTTGACAGATGAGAAAACTGAGGCACTGTGAGGTTAAATAAATAAACTCAGTTATACACCTAAGTGTTGGGGCTAGATTTTAAAACCGTAATGTCTGGCTCAAGGGTTTGCATGCATAAATATCAAGTTACAGGGCTGTTCTGCTTTTAATAATCTTTATTTATAAAAATAATCTGAGGAATTATAAAGATTCATAGACAAGATATTTTCATAAGCAGTTTTTAAAGTATCAAAGACTTTGATACAAAATAAGGGTCCAAAGACAGAATAATTTTACACTCATCAAAATTGGCAGTGATGATCTCTTGATTCTGGCTAGCCATTAATCCCACTCATATCCTCCACTGTGTAGATTAAGAAAATTTAAGTAAGTAGCAAAATCAATGTTTCAAAAATGTTTGAACAGCTTGGCACAATCTTGGCAGTAACTGGAGTAGATTGAATCTTTGGAAAGAATTGGTCGAAAGTAGGGAGAATGGAGTGGTCAAATTTTGCAAATGCATGCTGGATATCCTCACTCTTCCTCCTCTTCTCCCTTTGCCAGCCAAAGGATTCCATTGCACAGTTATATTTCCGCATTGTTTCTGTCAGAAAGGATTTTCTGACATAGATTATGTTATTCTCCTTCCCTCTAGGGTAAATAAGTAAAACTTTAAAAATTAAAATATAGATAGATGATATATTGAGATACACAAACACATATATATTTTTTCCTATGTGCCCTTGTTCGGTCCCAATATAGACTGACTTTCTAGGTTTGCTCTTGAGTCCTCCAAAGGTTAGGAAAAAACTTTATCCTCTTCAATTTATGTTAAATGTTTTTTAAATCTGAATTTATGTTAAGATGTTAAACTGATATGCCAGAGAAGATGCAACATTTCTGTTTTCATTGATAGCTTCTGGGATACAATATCCTAAATAATCTAAGAGAAAACCTGCAAAAATATCATGTCCAGATGAGAACACTATATTTTGGGTAAGATGAGGCTTATTCATAGTCAAGAATTGTTTTCTCACAGAGTCGGATAACCTTATTAAGAAACTATAGAAGAGGAAGGAAGGAAGGGAGGAAGGAGGGAGGGAGGGAAGGAAGAGAAGAAAGAAAAGACAAAGAGAAGAAATCTCAGGCATCTAAAAAAGAGTCTCTTCAATGAACGAAAGAATTATTTCTGCATGAATATCTTAAGTGGAAAAAAATGCTTAAAAATATAAAAAGAAAAAGGGAAAAGGGAAATTTATGGGTTTATTTTTAAAATGATGTTTTTAAAAGAGTATTTACTCAGATTGGGTGTAGCTCAGTGGTTAAGTGCCTGCTTTGCATATAGGAGGTGTATTAGTCAGCCAAAGGGGTGCTGATGCAAAGTATCAGAAATCTGTTGGCTTTTACAAAAAGTATTTATTTGGAGTAAAAGCTTACAGTTAACAAGGCCCTAAAGAGTCTAACTCAAGGTTGCTTTCTCACCGAAGTCAGTTGCTACATGTTGAAGCAAGATGGTTACCATTCTCAGAGAAGTTCGGCTTTCCTCTTTCTCAGTTACAGGCTGGCATAGGGCTTGTTTCTTTCCAGGCCTTCTCAGCTGCTCAGCTGCTCTGTTCATTTGGGCTACAAACTATCAGGCAAATGGCTCTCTCTTGCCGGGCTTTAGCTGTTTGAGCCTTCTCCTTTCGGTCACATGGCAAGACCAAAATGACTAGTTCTAATCTCTTCCATGTGTCTTCTTAAATGAGTGTCTGTTTGTATCAGCCCATCAATGGGGCAGAGACTCAACCCTGAGACAAGCCCTACTGACGTGGTTGAATCAAAGGCCTTAAATTGATTTTGTTAAATAAACTTAAAACCTTTGAATTTAACACAATCAAAGGGTATCACACCCAGAGGAACAGGCCAGTTTATAAACATAATCTTTCTCTATTTTGGGGGATTCACAAAAAATAATATCAAATTTCCATATGAGGTCCCGGGTTCATTCCCTGGTACCTCCTTAAAAACAAAATTAATGGTATGAAAAATATTCATGGTATTTAAGCTTTAAAAATGACATAAACTCTGTGTAGGTAATATTACTAAAATTTAATGTAAATAAGAATATATTAACATTCTGCATTTAGAATATTTTTTTCACTAAAAGTCCAAAGTACAGAAATAAATTTGTTAACTGACTTACAGGATAACAGAAACATACATATACAGACACATGAATGAATAAATTAATGAATGGCTAAATGAATCAATAACTTTTAAACACATCTGTTTTAAAATCTCGGCTGAATGGTAAGTGGTAATAATCTGATAATATCTCATAATCTGTAACAAATGCTCCACCATGGTGTGGTACGTTGATAGAGGAGTGTTGTATGGGAATTCTCCATGTGTGCATGATTGTTTTGTAAGTTCACAACTTCTGTAAAATATATATTAAAATAACAATAATATGGTGGGTTGGGGGAACATACACCAAATATAAGATACTTTGGTTAGTAGTGATATTTTGAGGATGCTTTTTCATCATTAGCTAAAAATGTTTCACAACAATGCAAGGTATTGGTAGTGGGGTGAGGTGTGGGGGCCCTGTGTGATGTATGTATGTTTGTTTTATATGTTCACAGCTATAACTATACACTTACTCTTTTTATATGTTTATGTATGAGTAATATACTTGAATAAATTTTTTTTAATGAAAAAAAAATAAGTAAAAATCTTGGCTGAGGTGATAATTAAAACCAAAGGTAATTCTAGTTATTTTTCATAAAAATGCTCAGTCATTTGGATTTCTGGCATTTCTTTCCACATTTCTCTGATATGGCTTTTGGCATATGAGGGAGTGCCTATACAGCCTTAAGTGCTTGCAGTGAACTTTGATACCTAGGTTTTGTGAGCAGTGGAATGATGGCAAATGCTTACAAACTGGCTCTCTGGAAAAATAAAATAAAAATTAAATTAAAATAAATAAATAATTAAATAAATAAGATAAAATGGCCCTCCTTTGTAGCATTTACCAATTCCCATGGTGTAAATACTCTCATGACCACTTTTTTGCTACCAATGTCCAGTTGAGAAAAGACATGCACAATTGGACCTTGGAAGCCCATAGAAGCTTGCTCCACGCTCCACTGGTTCTGAGCTACAGTCCTTTATCGTCATGGATGCTACTACTATATTTGATATTCGTTGAGGGCTTTGATTCCTGGGTTTTGTGAGTAGTGGAATGCGAGTAAATGTTTACAAACATCTTCTCTTCATACAGGAGACAAGTGTTCCACTTGCTCTGGCTGATTTCTTCATGATTCAGCCTCTAATGGAATAGATTTAAAGGGGAAATTAAAGTACATTTTAATTATGCCAATTTTATATATATATTAATATTAGAAGAAATCATCTAAGTAACAAGAATGATTATTTTTTCTCTTACATTAAGTAGCTTTTTAAAATCACACAAGAATTATATAAAAATAAGAAAATTAAATTATTTAAATACATGAGTTTGATATGACCATTGGGGACA
>PVKH010024585.1:0-13596 GCA_004027955.1 Chaetophractus vellerosus
GGCAGACCGCCTTGAGAGGGCAAGCCGCCGTGGGCGGGGCAGAGCCGCCGTGGGCAGGGCAAAGCCACCACGGGCAGGGCAAAGCCGCCACGGGCAGGGCAAGTCACCCGCGAACGGAGCAGATCCGCCCGTGAACAGAAGCGGAGCCGCCTGCAAACGGAGCAGAGCCGCCTGGGCGGTGACCTAACTTGGTGCGTCGCCGCAGCGGGGGGAGACAAGCGGACACAGAAGAACACAGAGAAATGAACACAGCAAGAGCAAGCAGAAAGGGGGGGATATGTAACCAAAAAAATAAATAAATAAAATAAACTACAAGTAGAGGCTTGGTTCAATCTCTGATCATTAGTATCAGAAGGGAACCACGGTAGTGATTAATACTTTCCTAAAGGTCTCCCTTTAGGACCTGGATTTTCTATCATTATAGAAGGGAGGAATTCTTTAAGAATTTGGAGAAATAAAGGAGGACGACTTCTGACTTAAAATTTAATTAAAGCCACATTTCTGTCTTTCCACCATGGATTAGAAAATAGGGAGAAGACCTGTATTTTAGGTAGAAGGTTTCAGTTTGCCCTTTCATGACTTATAAACTTAGGAATATCTTAGTAAGTGACATTTCTAAGAACCTCCCCTTCCCCCACCCAGAGATTATATAAGAGATTATAGAAAGCAGTTCTTCAGGATGGTGAATATATAGTAAGAACATGTAACTACTCAAATAGAACTTGGGCTCATATGAGAAAGTAGAAAAGCCAAAGAAGTACAAATTTAGCAAAACTAGGTCAAGTTTATGCTTTGTCACCTAAATAACTGGTCTTAGTCTTCTTCATTACTCTGTTTTTTAGCAAGTTACACAGTGACTGAATTTCTGAAATAAGTGTGATTTGATCAAGGATTACATTTCCTAGCCAAGCTTTAGCTTTAAATAATATTTTCATAATAGGTATTACTACTGTTGAGTAAATGGGTGATCATTTGAGAAGAACTACATATAAAACTCTAATAAATAGTTGTTTTAAACACATACTGACCTCTAATTTGAAGCACTTATAACATATATAAGTTTAACTCTTTATGTTTACAGAGTTCAAAGCTTCATTATTGTTAAGGTAGGAGAATAAAGATGTTCAGGATATGACTTAGGGAACACTGGTAAGGAGACTTTGCTCAAACGTGTATCCTCTATAGGCTAGTACAGAACTCGCACAATTGGAATTGATTTCCTTTGTTCAAGTAAAAATGCAATTATTTTTGAAAGAAGATAGAACACTGAATCTTAATCGTTTTTTTTTCATTTTAAAAAGAATTTATTGGAGTATATCATTCATACATGAACATACATAAACAAGTGGTTAGTAAAAGTTGTGAACTTACAAAACAAACACGCATAACATCTTACAGAGCTCCCATACATCACCCCCCCACAAGTACCTTGCATTGTGGTGAAACATTTGTAACAAGTTATGAAAGAGCATCGTCAAAGTAGTACTACTAACTATAGTCCATAGCTTACATTTTGTGTATTTCCCTCCCAATCCACCCTATTCTTAACAGTTTTTTAATACCATACAGTAAACAAATACATTGGACAATTTATAAATTTGGGTTCAGAGGCTAGAGTGAGAGAACAATAAGGGAAGACACAAAAGTGGAATTCAAGAGTGCCAAAGAAACCTATCTCCATTAAAATTGTTTCTGATTTTCTTGCTTTGGTTAAAGTACTCTCACGACTGGCAGTCTTTCGCTGTGTTTGTGTACACTCTGAGTTGTGGGCAGTGAAAAGAACAACGTAATAGGCAAAAGGATTTGGATTTAAGTTCTAGTCCGTCATTTAAACTCTGCGAGTCTCAGTTTTCTCATTTCTAGAATGGACATCATAATGCCAGAACTCACCACCTCACTGAACGGATGTGAATGTTTTAAAACCTGCGAGGCTCTCCACAGAGCAATGCTATTTATCTTGTCTCACTTCTCGATAGGGCTCAGTTCTTGGGGGGTTTGTGTGTTGCTGGGGAAGTGGTAATTGTTGGGTTCAGGTCAGGATAGTGAAATGTACCATTTCTTCTCCAAAACGGTAAGCATAAAAAGAGAAAATAAAAAGAAATAGCAAGGCCCCAAAGCAAGGGATGTATCTCTGCAGTCCAAATAGGAGAGCAGCATGCCCGAGCCGGGCTGCGGGCAGAGTCTGGCCCCGGGGTCTGGAAGCGGACACAGCTGCCGCAGGCTCCAGAGGGCCCCAGCACTCCTCTCTCTGCTGGACGGCAGCGACTAGCGCAGAGGACGCCGATCCAGGAAAAGGAGGCTGAGGAGAAGAGCACCTGGAGGGACAGCTTTTAGGAAGGTGTGGGACCAGTGAGAGGACTCGACCTCTGACCAGGAACTAAACCAAGGCAGCTTCCGGGTCAGGGAGTAGACCTATTTCTGGACTGGGGTCCAAGGCACTAGGTAGGGGAAAGATGCTAGAAGGGAAGGAGTGCGTGACATATATGAGAGAGCTAAATATAAAAGAAAGCCATGATTTTTAGAAAAATATAGAGGATATTTTTATGTCCTTGGGAGTCAAAAGGATTCCTTAAAGAAGAACAAAATAAAGGGCTATAAAAGTTTTATAAGTTTTAATTGAAATTAAAAACTCTGCTCAACCAAAGCAATAACCACAAAGCAACAAAGAGTTAGTAATTAGAATGTCAAACAACTTACATATCCAGAATATGTGTAGGGGGCGGATGTGGCTCAAGTGCTTACGTGTCTGTCGGCCACATGGAGGGACCCGGTTCGCTCCCCAGGACCTCCTGGTAAAATAAAAATAGAAGGCGTGCAGGCGAGTCACCGGGCCACACGCATGCACGGCGAGCCAGGCCCCATCGAGCCACGCAGCAGTATGATGCCACAGCAAGGGAGAGACACCGGAGGGAACCAAGACGAGGTGGCCCAGGTGGCAGAGTGCCTCTCTCCCACATCCGAGTTCCCTAGGATTGAATCCCGGTGAAGACTGGAGGAGAAGGATGAGAAGAGAAGGCAGGAAACAGACACAGAGGATCACCCAGCAAATGGACACAGCCAGTAAGCGGGGGTGGGGGTGGGGTTGGGGGGGATAAATAAAGTAAATAAATAAATAAATCTTTAAAAAAGAAAAGAACATGTGTAGGAGACAAATGGCCCAGTAGAAAATAGGCAATGGATATGAGCAGGCAATTCCCAGAGGGAAAACCTGACAAAACACAAATACATGCACACACATACAAACACACAAAAGTGTGAAAAGACTTAGGTTAACCTCACTGCTAATGGAAATTAAATCAATGATACTGACTGATTTTTATATATGTGTCAGGTATTGTCTGAAGCACTTAAAAATTTTTTTTATTAGAGAAGTTGTAGGTTTATGGAAAAAGTATGCCAAAAATACAGAGTTCCCACATATCCCCTTTACACATAGTTTCCCCTAATAACCATAATTTCCCCTAGTATTAACACTTTGCATTGGTGCAGTAACTTGGTTACAAATGATGAAACAATATTATCATGATTATACTATTCCTATAGTCCTTAATTTTCATTAAGGATCACTATTTGTGTTGTACAGTCCTATAATTTTTGCTATTATTCCAATAACATATATACAGCCTAAAATTTCCCCTTTTAACCACATTCAAACATATAATTCAGTGGTGTTAATTATATTCACAGCACGGTATTGTGCTACTATCACCACTATCCATTACCAAATCTTTTCAACCACCCCAAACAATAACCTGTACTAATTAAGCATTAATTCCCCATTCCTTACCCCCACCTTGGCCCTTGGTAATCTGTATTCTAATTTCTGATTCTCTGTTTTTGCCGATTCTAATTATTTAATTTCCGTGAAATCATAAAATATTTGTCCTTTGTGTCTTGGCTTATTTCACTACACATGATGTCTTCATGGTTCATCCATGTTGCTGCATGTGTCAGAACTTCATTCGTTTTTATAGCTGAATAATATTCCATTGTGTGTATATACCACATTTTGTTTATCCATTCATCTGTAAATGGACACTTGGATTGCTTCCACCTTTTGGCAATTGTGAATAATGCTGCTACTAACATCAGTGTGCTAATATCTGTTCATGTCCCTTCTTTCAATTCCATTGGGTATATACCTGGAAATGAGATTGCTGGGTCATATGGTAATTCTATACTTAACTTTCAGAGGAAGCACCAATTTGTTTACTCCAGTGGCTGCACCATTTTATATCCCCACCACAACAAGCAAGTGTTCCTACTCTCCAACATTTGTTATTTTCCATTTTTAAAATAGATGCCATGCAAGTGTGTGTGAACTGGTATCTCATTGTGCTTTTGATTTGCATTTCCCTAATGGCTAATAATGTTAAGCATCTTTTCCATGCACTTATTGGCCACTCATATATGTTCTTTAGAAAAATGTCTGTTAAATTATTTTGCCCATTTTTAAATTGAGTTTTTTGCCTTTTTGTTATGGAGTTACATTTCTTTATCTCCCATTGTGTAGGTTGTCATTTTACTTTCATGATGCAGTCCTTTGGTGCACAAGTTTTAAATTTTGGTGATGTCTCATTTACCTATTTTTTCTTTTGTTGCTCATGCCATTGGTGTAATGTCTAAGAAACCATTGCTTAATATAATGTCCTGAAGATGCTGCCTATGTTTTCTTTCTAGGAGTTTGATAGTTCTGGCTTTTATATTTAGATCTTTGATCCATTGAGTTGATTTTTGTATATGGTGTGAGGTAGGGGTTCACCTTCATTCTTTTGCATGCAGATATTGAATTTTTCTAGCACTATTTATTGAAAACACTATTCTTTCCCAATTGTGTGGTCTTTGACTCCTTGTCAAAAGTCAGTTGGCCATAAATATGAGGGTTGATTTATGAACTCTCAATTCAATTCCATTGGTCTATATGTCTGTCCTTGTGACAATACCATGATGTTTTGATTACTGTGGCTTTGTAATAAGTCTTAACATTGGGAACTGTGAGTCCTTTAATTCTGTTCTTCTTTTTCAAGATAGTTGCAGCTATTCAGGGCCCCTTACTCTTTAATATAAATTTAATGATTGGCTTTTCATTTCTGCAAAGAAGACTGATGAAATTTTTATTACAATTGCATTAAATCTGTAAATCACTTTGGGTAGAAGTGACATCTTAGCAACATTTAGTCTCTGTTCCATGAACACAGAATGCTCTACTAATTATCTCAGTCTTCTTCTACTTATTTCATCAATTTTTTAAATTTTCTGCATACAAGTCTTTTACATCCTTGATTAAAATTATTCCTAGATATTTGATTAAGTTGTTATTGTAAAGTGAATTTTATTCCTGATTTCCTCTTCAGATTGTTCATTACTAAGTATTGGAAACACTACTGATTCTTGTGTGTTCATGTTGTACCCCACCGCCTTGCTGAATTCATTTATTAGTTCTAGTACCATTGTTGTGGATTTTTCAGGATTTTCTCTATATAGGATCATTATCATCTGCAAATAGGGAAAGTTTTACTTCTTCTTTTCCAAATTTGGATAGCTTTTCTTTTTCATGAGTAATTGCTCTGGCTAGAACTGCCAGTGCAATGTTGAATAACAGTGGTGACAGTGGGCATCTTTGTCTTATTCCTCATCTCAAAGGAAAGCTTTCAGTCATTCACCATTGAGTATGATGTTAGCAGTGGGTTTTTCATATATGCCCTTTATCATGTTGAGAAAGTTTCCTTCTATTTTAATTTTCTGACTGTTATTATTAAGAAGGGTGCTGGATTTTGTTAAATGTCTTTTTATCAACTGTGATGATAAGGTGATTTTCCCCTTTATTTTGTTAATGTGGTATTTTACATTAATTGATTTTCTTATGTCAAACTACCCTTGCACATAGGGGACAAAACCCACTTGGTAGTGGGGTATAATTCTTTTAATATGCTGTTGGAAAGTTTTCTGCCACTATTTCTTTGAATATTCCTTTTGCCACTTTCTCTCTTTCTTCTCCTTTTGGGACTCCCATTTTATATATATATACATATATATATATATATATATATCATAATAGTACACTGATGATATCCCATAGGTCTCTTAGGCTGTGTTTACCTTTTTAATTCTTTTTTTCTTCTGCTGCTCCTCAGCCTGTATCATTTCAATTGTCTTGTCTTCAAGCTTATTGATTCTTTTTTCTGCCAGTTCCAATCTGTTGTTGAAATCCTTGAGGGAATTCTTCATTGTAATTATTGTGTTCTTCAACTCCAGTATTTCTGTTTTGTTCCTTTTAAAAATTTCTATGTCTTTATTGAGATTCTCATATTGTTCATGCATTATTTCCCTAATATCCTTTACTTCTTTCTCTATGTTTTCCTTTATCTCCTTGAGCATACTCAGGGTCAATTTTTTTAAAAGTCTTTGTCTGGTCAGTCCAAAATTGGTCTTCTTCATTGATGGTTTCTGAATTTAAATCTTGTTGCACTGGATGGGCCATTATTTCGTTTCTTTGTTTGTCTTTTAATCTGTTTTACACAGTATACATTTTAATTTTATAAAGTGTTGCCTCTAGGATATAGTCCCTTAGCTGTCTGTCTCTTAAGTTTATATCCAGCTAGTGATATGAGAGAGATTTCCTTGAATGCCAGGAGCCAACAAAATCAAACAAACATGAAAATCACCTTTCACAGTCTTTGTGAATTGGCTCTGTGTTGGCTGGTACTCTCCTTCCAAGTTTAGCCCCAAAATATTCAGCCTGAGGCAAATGTGAAGGACAGGGTCCTCTCTACCTTTTCTGAGCCTGCATGTTGTCTGGGCCTTGGGCTTGATCCTGGCCTTTGGAATTTCCCCTTGTAGAGGAATCAATACCACCTCTATACCCTATGAAATTGACTTTCTCCTCTGCCAGGATGCTCCATTTATGATTTATAGCAGACAATCCTTTGTCCCAGGCTTCTTTGACTTAATTGTTGCTTATATTGCTGTAGCTCTCTGCAAGCTGCTTCTGCCCGTTTATCAAGTTCTGGGAGGGTGAACCAGAGGTGAGTTTCCAGGTCAGTCTTTCAGACTGCCACCTGATAGACTGGCACGGACGTTTAGCACCCCATTACATCCATAGAGGTTCCTCTGCTCCCAGGGAACCACAATGGTAGTGCAGACTGGCTCCATACCATGGAGGAGGGTGTGGATGAGCATTCCACAAGCGTCACCTACCATTTTTCCAAAGGTACTTTTTTTAATTATTATTTGACATGCTCTGTTACTGAAACTCTTTAGCTCCCTTTTGGAGTTCTGAGAAAGATGGCTTTGCCAGGTTTTGCTTGCTGTTCAAAGGTTCTGTAGGGGGACAGCACCCTTGAGCCTTTTACATCTTATAGATAATAATTCAAGCTCAAAGTAACTCTGAAATATGAACATTATCACCACCATTATTATCATCATCCTCATATTTTTTAAATGAGAAGAGTGCGTCACAAAGAGTCAGATTGAATGACTTGCTGAAGATCAAGCAGCTAGTTAGTGGTTGTGCCAGGATTCAAAACCAGGCAGTCTGGTGTTTGAGACTACCCTCTTAACCAATAGGCAGCCTTTCATAAGATGTCTTTTCTCAGCAAGATATGATTTGACACCTACAAGATAGACACCCCCAAGTTTTTTCAAGTCACAATGACAAGAGTCAATGAAGATTTTAAGAAACAGGAAATTTCATACAGGCTTTGGTGGAATGTAAATTGATGCAACTACTTTGTAAGTAAGTTAGCAACACCTATTAAAGTTGAATCTGTTAATAATTCCTGTTCCAGGATTTTATTTCTGGATACACACAGTAAAAAAGTCTAGCATATATACACAAGGAGAAAAGGACAAGGCTGCCTGTAACATTTTATTTATTTTTATATTAGAAGTTGTGAGTTTACAAAACAATCATGGATAACATACAGGATTCCCACATACCACCTCACCACAAACACCTTGCATTGTTGTGGAGCATTTGTTACAATTGATAAAAAGAGCATCCAAATATTACTACTATCTATAGCCTATAACTTGCATTAGGAGACTTTTTCCCATAAGCCACCCTATTATTAACACCATGTATTAGTATTGTACACTTGTTATACGGATGTTATCATATTTGTACTGTTAACCACAATCCATCATCCACCACAGGGTTCACTATGGTATACAGACCCATGCCTTGTATAATCCATCCAAAGTGTACACTCTGTGGCTCTCTGCTTCATCAGAGTTGTGTTGTCATCACCTCAGTCAATTTTAGAATGTTTTCATTACTCCAGAAAGAAAAATCCCTTACCTCCTTATACACTCCTATTTTTTGACCCTTAGCTTTGATATAGTACCTTCATTGCTACTGATGCAAAAATATTACAATATTACTGGTAGCTATAGTCCATAAATTACATTAGCTGTAATTTTCCCATATATCACCAAATTCATAACCCCTTGCAATAGTGACATAGGTTTGTTCTAGCTCATAGAACACTCTTGTATTTGTACTATTATCCACAAACCTCATCTACCACTGAGCTCACTATGTTATACAATTCCAAGATTATCCTCTAACTTTCTTTCTATTGACATTTATTCCCCTAGATCATCCCTTTTAGCCACATTCATATTTATAAATCAGTGATGTTAGTTATACTCACTATAATCTGTTACCATCAACTCTATCCATTTCCTAATGTTTACAATCAACCTTATTAAAAATTCTACATACATCAGCTCCCCCATCTCAGTCCTCATTCTATCCCTTAGTGACCTATACTAGAGTTTAACTCCATGAGTTTAGTCATCATATTTAGTTCATATTAGTGAGACCATACAATATTTGTCCTTTTGTGTCTGGTTTATTTCCTTAAGGTTCATCCCTGTTGTCATCATCATCCCAAGTTCATTTCTTCTTACAATTGAATAGCATTCCATTGTATATTTATACCATATTTTGTTTATCCATTCATTGGTTGGACACTTAGGTGGTTTCCATATTTTGGCAATTGTGCATAATGCCACTATGAACATTGGTGTGCAAATAGCTGTTCATGTCCTTGCTTTCAGTTCTTCGGAATATAATACTAGTAGCAGGATTGCTGGATCACACGGCAGTTTTATATTTAGCTTCTTGAGGACATGCCAAACTGTCTTCCACAGAGGCTGCACCATTTTGCATTCCCATCAACAGCGGGGGAGTGTTCCTATTTCTCGGCATCCTCTCCAGCACTTGTAGTTTTGTTTTGTCAATAATGGTCATTCTGTAAAGTGTGAAATGATATCTCATTGTAGTTTTGATTTACATTTTTCTATTAACTAGTGATGTTGAACACATTTTCATGTGCTTTTTGTCCATTTGTAGTTCCTTTTTGGAAAAATGTCTACTTAAGTCTTTTGCCCATTTTTAAATTGGTTTGCTTGTCTTTCTATCGTTGAGTTGTATGATTGCTTTATACAACATGGAAGTCAAACCCTTATCAGATATGTGGTTTACAAATATTTTCTCCCATTGAGTAGGCTGTATTTTCACCTTCTTGATAAAATCATTTGAAGCACAAAAGTGTTTAATTTTGAGAAGGTTTCATTTATCCATTTTTTTCTTTCATTGCTTGTTTTTTGAGTATAAGGTTTAAGAAATCACCACCTACCACCAGGTCTTGAAGATGTTTCCCTACATGTTCTTCTAGGGTTTTTATGGCTCTAGATTTTCTATTTAGGTCTTTGATTCATTTTGAGTTAATTTTTGTGTAAGATGTGAGATAGGGATGCTATTTCTTTCTTTTGGATACGGATATCCAGTTCGCCCTGCACCATTTGTTGAATAGATTGTTCTGACCCAGTTGGGTGAACTTGACAGCTTTGTCAAAAGTCACTTGACCATAGATTTGAAGGTCTGTAGCATGTTAGTTTTAGTAAAGAAAACTAGAAAACATTCAGTGTTCATTGGCCAAGTTGGAGAAATAAAATGTGATGGATTCAAAAACAGAATACCATTCAGCCATTAAAATAAATGAACTAGAGTTATATGTGATAGCATGGATACATTTCAAAAATATAGTATAGAGGGGAAAAAAGTAAATTGTAGTAGGATGCACTCGGTGTAATATTTATGTAGTATATTAAAACATGCAAAATAAAGCAATATATTGTTTACGGACACGTACACAAATGGTGTAAAAACATGGTGCTTGCTCAAAACAAACAAAAACTCAATAAAAATTCATCTTCTTTGGATGGCTTCCATTGACTACAACTTCAATTTAGATATGTTTATTCTAGACTCCCATAATACCCTGTTTGGATTAATAATATCAGTAATTATAATATTAAAACTTATTCAGTGACCTCCTCCACTAAGCTGTAACTTTCTTGGCGGGCGGGGTACGTCTTATTTGACTCTGCTTTCCCAGTATCTTATGCATGCTGTTTAGTTTGGTTGATTAAACTGGGTTTTGGTCTCTTTGATTGATTGCTCATATCCTGTCTTTGTCTAAAAGGAATTTACAGTGGCCTGGCCCAGTATAGACACTCAATTTTTAAAAATAAAGTAATTAACAAAAAGGACAGCTTCAGAAAACACAACCAATTTACTTTATTCTTAATTGGTCATAATATGTCAGCTACTTTGAGAGAAAAGGGAGTAAAGATATGAATTGGGCTCTAATGATTCTAGTCATCTTTCACTCATTGCCTGCAGGGGTTGACAGTGTTCTTTCTTATGCTGTGATCAATAGAAATCGAGAACAACGGCTCCTCATTTCCATTTTGATATTGACAATATTTTTCTTAGTAACAATCAGCTATTTCCGTTTTTTAAAAATTTGCATATATCCTATGTTTCCTAATAGCTGATTTTAAGGAAAAAATTGTGGTGGTGTTTGTTTGTTTTCTTTTCATTACCTTTGCAGAGGAAAGGCTGATGACATGTTGATCTTTTTCATTTGTTACAATCTCGGTGATACTGAACATGTGTCCAACAAGCTTCCCCACTGGCTTGGTGCTTATATTGGGATGCCAGAGCCGGAGTACTTTATCATCTCCTGAAAATTAGGACATGGAAAGGTTACTTATTTTCTCAGGGATGTGGGTAGTCAACGTTTAAAAAGTCGCTCTCTTACCCAGTCATATCCTCATCTTTCTTCTAACATCAAATCATAATCTGTTTCTTCCAGGGTACAGTCTATGATTGACTTGCTAGCCTTGTTTTGGATCTGCTTCTTCTTGGCAAGGCTGTTTTTATAATAATTGTATTTACATATACAAGTGTGAATCCTCATAAATATTTTATGAATAGTTTTCTTGGCTCAATACTTTCCTACTCATCTACGCATTAATGTATTATTTATATTTTATTTACTTCCAAAAATATTTAAGGCAGCTGTTCTTTTGTTTTCACATTCTTAAATTATGCAGACATTATAATAATAAAAGAAATCAAGCAAAGAGGAAAATTGCACATAATCTCAACCTTCTAACAAATCAACTGTTTTCGTTTTTCCGTCTCCCCTTCTAACACATATCTACAAGCATCTATAATTTACTTGTAGTTATTGTCATAGCATAGGGAGGGAGTTTTTTAATTGTTAAAATTATATGAGTACATGGTAAAAGATTTAAACAGTATGGAAGGCTATTATTTTTTGTCTTTTTTTCTCCCCGTAAATCCTAGTTCCACTCCCATAGGTAATCACTGTTAATGTGTGTGTGTGTGTGTGTTTAAATAAATTAGACCTATTTCTGGATACATTTTTATAGCCACATTTTTTTTGCTTATGGAAGACCACAGGCACAGGCTTTCTGAATTACCATTTTAGTGGCTGTATTGTATTTAATTTAGTTGATATATCACGATTTCTTTACCATTCTTCTATTGATAGATGGTTGTGCTAATTCTAGTTTTTCTCTTTATTTGGCAACACTGAAATGATTAGTCATTTTATTTACGTGGTCTTTTTTCCCCTTAGGATCTTTTACTGAGGATAAATTCCCAGGAGTGATATCACTACATTGAAGGTATCATCATTTTTATGACTCTTAAAACATTGCTAAGGTGCTTTCCAAAATGGTTGTACCAGATCGGAAAACTACCAGCTATATATGGTTATTCCAGTTTCATCAAACCTTGGCTAGCACTGAGTATTATCATGATTTAAAACATTTGCTATTTTAATAAGTGCAAAACAATGTTCCATTTGTGTTGTAATTTAATTTCTATGATAGCAAATGCTTCTGATTATTTTCTTCCTTGTATATTTCTTCTGTGAATTGGGATTCTGATGGTATTAAAAATAGAAATTAGTCAAACACTTATCACATGCACACATACATGCAGACACACACATATCCAGTTTTATCATAAACACTAGTTAGCGCTTCGCCAAACCTATATCCTCTGTTCCTGTGTACGCAGCTAGACTCTATTCCCCAGCCTCCCTGGCAGGTGGGTACAGGCAGATGACTGCCTGTTAGCCAGTGAATTGTGAGAGCTGATTTTAGATTTTACATGACTGAAGAGAAATCCATTTCTATTGTGTTTTTAAAAAGAATAATCTAAACAGTGTGTAATATTTTACAAAACAGAATATTTTTAAAGATATTGGGTTCTCTGCTTCACAAATAATTCATTAAATGTCCTCCTCAAAATTTAAATCCATAAAAACACCAAAGAATTTCAAAGCCACAACCTTAGAAGTTATAGAATCAAAATCTCTTATATCACAAAAAAGGAAACTAACCCTTAAGTATTAAATGATCACATTACCAGAAAATGGGATAGCATTAGGAACGCTTTGACGCAAGCTTAAGCCTCTTGTTGATTACCAGGGACCTATAGGCCACTAGGAAAAAAGGATGCTATAATAACATTATAACCTGAATATCAGAGTCACTATTTACATATTTTAAAAACCTAAAATACAGAATGTCATTTTAGTTCATCAGGCAACATGTTTTTAGTGACCCACAGGATGTATTTGCCAATACATATATATTAGATTTTTGATGTAAATACATTTATCTATAGTGAAAGAACCAGTTGGGTATGGAGCCAAAATTAGGTGACTTGCTGGGTGGCTATTCAGAAAGCAGGCAAATGATAGACACAGATGTTCCCATAATCCTATGATTATTTTGCCTGCCTCCTGAGAAAGGAATGTACTACTTTCTCTACTCCTTTCCTTCTTTGCCTCGAATATACCAATTCATTCTTCAAATCTTAGCATAGCTGTTCCTCCAAGCATATTCCCGGAATGCCTCCAGGTTCTTCAAAACCGAGAGCTCTTGCCTGTGAGTTCCCCTGGTTCTTTGCCACCCCCTCATCTCTTATAATTGACTATTTACTTGTCTGGACTAGTGTCTAAGGGCCTTGAAGGCAGAACTTTTTTTTTTTTTAACTATGGTATCTTTAGTGAGAACAGATAGTAGGAGCTCAATAAATATTTATTGAATGAATGAGTAATTTGAGATAATGAAGCATGGCTCAGAGGTTTAACTATCATTGGGAAAAAGGGGAAAATATTTATCCAAACAAAATCAGACTTTTGTTGAATGTTCATCTGATACCTTTGATTAGGTCAACTATTTCATTTCAGATGCTCTCAG
>PVKH010024587.1:0-13572 GCA_004027955.1 Chaetophractus vellerosus
TCTACAGCTGAACTCGTGAAGGAAACAGAAGCTAAGCCCGGAGAGAAACGCAGCCCCGGGAACAAAGGAATCCAGAAGCCTGAACCCTGGAGACGTCGGCAGCCATCTTGCTCCAGGACATGGACTTTGGTATGGGAAGAAATTTATGCTTTGTGGCCTGGTAACTGTAAGCTTCTACCCCAAATAAATACCCTTTGTAAAGACTGACCAATCTTTGGTATATTTCAAAAGGCACTCCTGTGGCTGACCGAAACAATCAACATGCAAAAATCAGTCGTGTTTCCATTCACTAGTAATGAACAATTAGAAGAAAAAATAAGGACAATAATTCCATTTACATTAGAAACTGAAAGAATCAATTATCTATGAATAAATATAACCAAGGATATAAAGGGCTTGTACACAGGAAACTACAAAACATTGCTAAAAGAAACCAAAGACATATAAATGGAATGCTAAATATTGTTGTGATGTGAATTTTACACAAAGTGATTTACAGATTCAATGAAATGTCAATTAAAATTCCAAAAACCTCCTTTGCAGAAATAGAAAAGCCTATGATCAAGTTTATATGGAAGTAAGTGGCCCAGATAGTTAAAACCATCTTGAAAAAGAAGAAAAAAAATGAAGGATGCAAATTTCCCAATCTTAAAACTTATTACAAAGCCACAGTAATCAAAACAGCATGGTACTGGCACAAGGATTATACCTGATAGCTCAGAAATCAATCCTCACATTTAGGGCCAACTGATTTTTGACAAGGGGACAAAGACTGATTATATAAGTCAGAGTTCCCTATGAAAACAGTACTGACAGGAAATATCTGTAAATATTAAAAGATTTATTATAAAATTATCTCTTATGATTGTGGGATGCACAAGTCCAAATTCCACAGGGCAGGCTGCAAGCTCAGAACTCCAATGAAAGTCTTCGATGAATTCTCCAGGAGATGCTGGCTGGCTAAAGTAGAGGTGGAAATACTCCCCTCTGGCTGCTGAAATCAACACTTCTCCTTTTAAAGCCTTCAATTGATTGGATGAGATGTGTCTCTTTGTTGAAGTCAATCTCCTCAGTTGATTGTAGTTGTAATCATCCATAGTTGCAATCAATTTGCTGATGATTTAAGTCCACATGTTGTCACAGTAACAATCTGGCCATTTCTAGCTTAACCAAACAACTGGACACCATCACCTGGCCAAGTTGACACATGAACCTAGCCATCACAGTCCACTCCTTGTCAACTTAAACCTACTTAATCTCTAAATAAAAAAACAATAACCATCAAATTTTTCACCTAATAATACTCAACTGTCTTGTGTACAACCAGAAACATACTAAATCTCTCCACAATAGGGTCCAAGTCCTTGGGTAATAGTCAGTCTTAAACCTGATATCCTATAACTTAAATACTACAACATAAAACGAATACAATTTATATCATAGGACAAGGGGATAGGATAGGGAAGAAAACAAAAATATTTTCTTTATGATCATATAAAAATACTCATAGCAAAACAAGGAAGAAATTTTCATAACCATTACAGTTCTCATTTCTGTAACTGGCCACATAGTTGTAGTTTGTATTTATTATTACCTTATTCCACTACCCAGTCTATGTTCCCTTTATCCTTAGCAAGCATCTCAGCTTCATTCCTGAAGTTTCTGGGTCGTTGGTAGTCTTGCCTGGATTGAGTTGTTGCAGTTTTACATTGACTTTAATCACAGGGTATGGTAATATTAAGAGATGCCCTGGGGGATCACCTATATTCCAGGCAATCTCTTCTTTACCTCCATAGTGTAGTTGCAGTCCTATTTCCCCATGATAGTCAGGATAAATCACTCCAGTCAGTACAATAATTCCCTTCTTTGCCTGTTGATTCAGAGCATGAGGAGCCCAAAGCAGCCAGGTGGCACACTGAACTGCCAGTTCAATGAAATTAGTGTTGTGTCTCCTGGTGAAAGCATTCCTCCTTTTGGAACTAAGACCAGCAGAGCCTAAGGTTGTAGGGACAGAAGCAAAAATTTTCCTAGTGGATCACTAAGGGTACTAGTGATTGGTGCCACTGCTATTTCCACCTCTTGATTCATGGACCCATGTATCTTGGCTATGGGAAAATCAGCACCATAGACTGGAAACTGATTGAGAGCATACACAGCCTCCTGGAGAAAATTTCCCTAGCCCTGCAAGGTATTGCCACCTAGGTGCCACTATAATTGAGTCTTAACAAGATCATATCACTGTTCTATCAATCCAGCTGCTTCAGGATGGTGGGGAACATGGTAAGACCAGAGAATTCAATGAGCATGTGCCCATTCCTGCACTTCATTTGCTGAGAGTGGCTTTCTTGATCAGAAGCAATGCTGTATGGAATAACACAATGGTGAATAAGGCATTCTTTAGGTTCATGGATGGTAGTTTTGGCAGAAGCATTGCATGCAGGGAAGGCAAACCCATTTCTGGAGTATGTATTTATTCCACTTAGAACAAATTGCTCCTCATTCTATGATGGAAGTAGTCCAATGCAATCAACCTGCCACCAAATAGCAGGCTGATCACCTTGGAGAATGGTGCCATATTGGGGAATAAGTGTTGGTCTCTGCTGCTGGCAGATTGGGCTCTCAGCAGTGGCTGTAGGCAGTCAGCCTTGGTAAGTGGAAGTCCGTTTTGTTGACCCCATGCATACCTTCCATCCCTATCACCATGACCACCTTGTTCATGAGCCCATTGGGCAATTACATGAGTGGCTGGGGAAAGAGGCTGACTGGTTTCCATAGAATGAGTCATCTTATCCAAGTTTATTAAAATCTTCCTCTGCTGAAATCACCCTCTAGTGAGCATTCAAGTGGGATACAAATATCTTTGTCTTTTGCTCACTCAGAAGGGTCTGCTCACATACTTGTTCTCCAGATCTCTTTGTCACTAATTTTCCAATCATGTTCCTTTCAAATCCCTAAGCATCCAGCCAAACCATTGGCAATGGCCCATGAATCAGTATATAAATGCACCTTCAGCCATTTCTCTTTCTAAGCAAAATTAAATCAATGCTCAAGGTTCAGCCTAGTGGGAGGATTTCCCCTTACCACTGTCCTTCAGGGATATCACAGAAAGGGGCTTTAGTGCTGTAGCTCTCCACTTTCAGTTGGTACCTGAATATTGGGCAGAATCATTGGTAAACCCAGCTTGAGTTTTCTCTTCCTTAGTCAACTGATTGTAAGGAACTCCCCAAGAGGCCATAACTGTGGGCTGGGAAAGAGAAGGAAATGTGGCAGGAGGGGGCATCACTTCTTCATGTAATTTAATTGTGTCTTCAAGATCTTCTCATATATACCACTTCCATTTTATGATGGAGTGCTGCTATGCTTGATGGGTTAGACAACATCCAGCTCATAATAGGCAACTCAGGTCTCATGGAAACTTGGTGCCCATGTTTAAGTGTTTGGTCTCTACTCAGGCCCAGTAGCATGCAAAAAGCTGTTTCTTGAAAGGAGAGTAGTTATCTACAGAGAATGGCAAGAATTTGCTCCAAAATCTGGGTTATGATTTTCCTATAAGGTCCTGTCAGTGGCTCCAAACACTATCTCTATTTGCCACTAACACTTCCAGCACCATTGGATCTGCTAGATCATATGGCCCAATTGGCAGAGCATATTTCAAAGAAGTTTGGACCTGTTGCAGAGCCTCTGCTTCTTCTGGCCCCACTCAAAACCAGCAACTTTTCTGGTCACTCGGTAAATGGGTCAGAGTAGCACACCCAAATGAGGAATAGGGTGTCTCTAAAATCCAAAGAGCTCGAATAAATATTATGCCTCTTTTTTGGTCTTGGGGGTTGGAGGGAAGATGCAACAGCTTATCCTTCACTTTAGAAAGGATATCTTGACTTGCCTCACACCACTGGGCACTGAAGTGGAATGCCTCTGTAATTTGTTGGATTTCTCTCCCATCCTCTGACTCACAAGTACCTTACCAATAAATCTAGAGTAGTTGCCATGTCTTGCTCACTAGGTCCAATCATCATTATATCATCAATATAATGGACCAGTATGATGTATTGTGGGAGGGAGAGAATATCAAGTTCACTGGAGACTAGATTATGACATAGGGCTGGAGAGTTGATATACCCCTGAGGTAGGGCAATGAAGGTGTATTGCTGGCCTTGCCATCTGAAAGCAAATTGTTTCTGATGGTCTTTACTATCAGCTATGAAGACAAAAGCATTTGCCAGATCAATAGCTGCATACTAGGTACCATGAGATGTGTTCATTTGCTCAAGCAATTATACTACATCTGGAATAGCAGCTCCAGTTGGAGTTACCATCTGGTTAAATTTTTAGATAATCCACTGTCATCCTCCAAGATCTATCCTCTTTATGCACAGGCCAAATAGGATAGTTGAATGGGGATGTGGTGGAACTCACCACCTCTGCATCCTTCAAGTCCTTGATGGTGGCACTGATCTCTACAATTCTCCAGGAATTGTAGTTACTTTTGATGAACTATTTTGCTAGGGAGGTACAGTTCTAGTGGCTTCCACTTGGTCTTTCCTACTTTTGTAGTCTTCAAATTCCATAAGTCAGGGAACCAATGAGGGGTTCTGCCATTTGCTGAGTATGTCTATTCTGATTATGTGGGAAATAACCACAGAATGAGTTCGGGACCCATTGGACCCACTGTGAGACAGAAATGAGCTAAAACTCTATTGATCACCTGACCTCCGTAAGCCCCTACTCTGGTTGACCACAGTGATACTTTGGGTTTCCTGGAATTAATGTCATTTCCGAGCCAGTGTCTGATAATCCCTAAAATCTCTGGTCAGTTCCTTTTCCCCAGTGCACAGTTGCCCTTGTGAAAGGCCCAAGGTCTCTTTGGGTGAAGACTTGGAGGAAGATTAACAGTAAAATTTTTTTGGCATTGTAATAGGGTCCTTCCCCAAGGGGACCTGGCCTTCCCTTCATTCAACGGGATCTGGGTTTGTAAATTGTCTGAAGTCTGGGAATTAATTAAGGGGCTGCAACCCTCTGTTTTTGTAATTCAATTTAGACTTTTTTTCACTTGACCTAGAACACTTGTGCTAATATGGATCAAGTATGAATTTAGTAGACTGCCCATATATTTTACTTCTAGATACCCCATGGTCTATTATGGTACCCTATGCCAATGGCATAGGTCTCTGCAAATCAGAATATTTTGGTTGTTGCTTTTTGCCTGCTGTCCATTATGGTAGTTATGCCCAGCTCATCTTTGGCTATTAAAATAGTGCTTCCATGTAGCTTCTCCCAACCCAGAATCCAATAATATCCACTGTTTTACATATTCAAGTTTGGTGACAGCAGCTTCCACACTAAAATCTGACCTATAGAAAAGAATAACCACAGAGCTCTTCAGGGAAGATGGAGTTAGTCTCACAAATTTATTCATCACAGTCCTGTTGAAAAGTGTGTCCTGTAGACATTCCATGGGTAAGTGAACTGGTCTTATATGGTAAATCCATTCTAATATTCCGCTCCCTGTAAGACAGGGGTTCTTAACAAGAGGTCCGTTAGCTTGAATTGAAATTCAAAAAAACATTTTTCTTGTGGGGACTTGCTGGTGCAGGTGTGATATACTTATTAAATAATACACAATATAGTATAGACTTAATAAGGGGTCCATGGTTTTCACCTGCCTGGAACAGGGGTCCATGGAACAAAACAGTTAAGAACACTTGCTCTTAGCCTTTGGATTCTCTCATCTACAGTATACCAGGGCAGTTCTAGAATTTCGTGTTTCAAGTTTCATGTTTCAGCCGTTCACCTCAACTAACTGTTAGAGCCCTTTCTAACCCCTTGAGCTACAACACTGAACCCAGAATCTCTGCTTAATGGGCCCATAATCGATAAATTCAGCGTGATCCAACTTTATATTCCTTCCACTATTATCCCACACCCTTAATATCCATTCTTACACTTATTCCCCTGATTTCTATCTATATAAATTGGAAAATTCATGTTCTTCTTTTGAATTATAGCATACCTCCTCATGGGTCACCATTTGTCCCTCACTTTTGTGGCTGGCTTGGACTTCAGTCTAGTTATATATCTGGAAGACAAGAGAGGTGCTGAGATTGGGTCCTGAGAGGAATTAGAAGCATCTTGCAAACCAATTACCTCAGGGTATTTCATTGCAGTTCCATTTGTTGAAAAAGAATTAATTTCTTCAGACAAAATAGTGAGGACTGTTTCCTCAGGGGAGATGGTTACAGGTTTTATATGCACAGCAAGGTTAAGCACTTCAGGTGGAGGTTGGATGGCAGATTTCTTAGGGCAGATTGAATGTTTGGAGGCTGGTTCCTCAGGACAGTCCATTACAGGTTTATCTGGCAAAAACTTAACAGTATTTAGGGTTCAGTTTCTCCACTGCCATCATTATCAACCCATGTGTTCCTACTCCAATTTGAAGAATCCTGTTCCTTTCCCATCAATGACCTCACTTTAACAGCAGACACCCTGCAAGTTGTGAAATTAGTTTACATTGTAATTCAGCCACTGGTACAATGAGACTCTAGGTCTGGAATTCAGAAACCTCAAGTCTGTGGCTACATGACATAAGATTTTCATTTAGGGTACACATAGAAACTTTCATGTCCTTTATGCAAAGTTTAAGTTGCAAATTTGAAGTCTTCAGCTCATCCCTTTCTTTTATAACTTTATCCAGTGTATTTAGTAACAACAAGCAAACATTATTATACCTTTTAAATCCAGGAAAATCTGATGATGTATCAAAAACACTCTTACCCATCACTTTGCCTCTTTATAGACTTTGAGTAACCATATCCAGTGGTGATATTTTGCATATCTCTATTGCCAACTCAGGCCATGGATTATTGGTGCCATCTTGATTATTGAAAATAGAGTCATCACTGCCTGTGTATGTAATCAGATTAGGCAACCAATTCTGAAAACCCCAGAACCAATTTAGAAATCTCATCCTTAAGATGCTGTTTCTCAAGAACCACTCCTGGTACCATACTTGTTTTAGTTAAGTTTCTTTACAGAAACAGAAATGACAAGAGGTATCTATAAATCTTAAGATAGCTTTATAAAAATTGTGTCACATGGTTGTGGGGATGTACAAGTCAAAATTCCACAGGACAGGTTGGTAGACATGAACTCCAAGGAAGGTCCTCAATGAATTCTCAAGGAGCAGCTGGCTAGCTGAATTAGAGATAGAAATTCTCTCATCTGACTCCTGAAATCACTTTTCCTACTAAAGCCTTCCACTGATTGGATGAGATGTCTCTCATTGTTGAAAGCCATCTCCTTAGTTGAGTGTAGATATAATCAGCCATAGATGAAATCAACTTAAAATTTAAGTCCATGAAATATCCTCACAGGAACAATTAGGCCAGTGCTAGCTTAACCAAACAAGCAGACATAATCACTTGGCCAAGCTGACACATAAAACCATCATACCTCTCAAGTGGGAAAAAATAGTTTCTTCAACAAATGGTGCTGGGAAAACTGTATCTCCACTTGCAAAAGAATGAAGGTGGATCCCTACTTCATACCATAAACAAAAATCAAATAAAAATGGAACAAAGACCTAAATACAAGAGGCAGAATTATCAAATTGCTAGAAGAAAACATAGGGAAGCATCTTTAGGCCTTTGTTATTAGGAAACAATTTCTTAGACTTTACACCCAAAGCACAAGAAACAAAAGAAAAAATAGATAAATGGGATCTCATCAAAATTTTAAAAAATTGCACTTCAAAGGATTTTATAATGAAAGTAAAACAACATCCTACACAATAGGAGAATATATGCTATTGTCCTATAAGGGTTAATTATACAGAATATATAACGTAATCATTCAGCTCAACAACAAAAAGCCACCCAGTTAAAAAATGGGCAAAAGACTTGAATGGACATTCCCCAAAGAAGATATATAAATGTCCAAAAAGCACATGAAAAGATGCTCAAAATTTTTGGCCACTAGGGAAATGGAAATGAAAACCACAATGAGATACCTTTTCACATGTACTGGAATGGCCGTTATTTAAAATAAAAACAGAATAATACAAGTGATGAAGAGGGGGTGAAGGAAGAGGCATACTCTTTCATTGCTGATGGGAATGTAAAATGATGCAGCCACTGTGGAAGACAGTTTGGCAATTCCTCAGAAAGTTAAGTTTAGAATTACTATATGACCTAGCCATCCAACCACTGGTATATACCCAAAAGAATTGGAAGTACGGAACTGAGCATATATTTGCACACTGATGTTTGTAGAAGCATAATCTACAGTTGTCAAAATGTGGAAGCAATTCCTGTATATATCAACTGATGATTGGATAAACAATTTGTAGTTTATATACAATATGGAATATTATTCAGCTATAAAAGGTTATCAAGTTTTGTTATATATAACAACATGGATGAGCCTTATAAAGCTAGCATGTTAAATGAAATAAGCCAGACACAAAAGGACAAATATTGTATGATCTCATTGATATGAAATAATTAGAAAAACCAAACTCATAGAGTCAGAATCTAGAATATAATTTAAACATGGGACATGGTGTGAGTAAGGAATAGGGAGTTAAGGATTAAAATGTACAGACTTTCTATTTGGGGCAAGGGAAAATTTTGATAATGGATGGTGGTAATGTTAGCACAACACTGTGAATTTAATTAACAGCACTGAATTATGTATTTTGATGTGGATAGAAGGGGAAATTTTAGGTTGTATGTATGTTACCAGAATAAAAATTGTAAAAAGATCCATAGAACTGCACAGCACAATGAACCCTAAGTTAAACCATGAACTATAGTTAATAGAATAATTATAAAAAATGCTTTCATTAATTGTAGCAAATGTACCACACCAATGCAAGGTATTAATGATAGAATAATGTATGCAAATCCTGTATTGTAACTTTATAACTTCCCTTATAATAATAAATAAATAAAAATATATGAAAGACTTTTTTCAGCTAAAATTTCTAATTAGGTAAATATCAATAAATATAAACCATATAAATAAAATATCCTTGGGCTCTTCATTAATTTTTGAGTCTAAAAGAGTCTTTTTTAAAAAGATTTATTTATTTATTTCTCCCCTCCCCCTTGTTGTTTTGTGTTCGCTGTCTGCTCTCTGTGTATTCTTCTGTGTCTGCTTGTCTTCTCTTTAGGCAGCACCAGGAACCGATCCCGGGATCTTCCAGAGTGGGACAGAGGCGCTCAATCTCTTGTGCCACCTCAGTTCCCTGGTCTGCTGCATCTCTTATGGACTCTCCTCAATGTCTCTTTTTGTTGCATCATCTTGCTGTGCCAGCTCTCTGAGAGGGCCAGCACTCCTGTGTGGGCAAGCACTCTGTGTGGGCCAGCTTGCCACACAGGCCAGCTTGTCTTTCACCAGGAGGCCCCACTAATTGAATCCTGGACCCCCTATATGGTAGATGGGAACCCAATCACTTGAGACACATCTATTTCCCTAAAACAGTCTTGAGAAAACATTTGTGGGCCCCCATGTTTAAAAAATTGACCAGTCTCTGTTCTTACCATTGAGTCTTGAATACTTGTTGAAGAATAAAATTTTCCACTTGAAAAAAACTTTTCTTTTTTTTCTTGCAGTATAGGATATATTCCATTAAAGATGGAGAATGTGGCACATCTCTGCCTTTTATATTCTGTGACTCAATGGGACTGGCTGAGAAAGAGGGAGTAGGATTGTGTATGGATGACATACCTCACATCTTAAAAGGCTGTGTGCCAGACAGATATCAGGTAGGATATCATCAGTCTCCAAAACATTTAAAATCATTTCATCAATGTTTTTATTGGGTTTTTGCCTTGTGTTAGGGTTCTATAGAGAAACAAAACCAACAGGAGATATATATATCTCACATATATAAAATATTTATTACATTATATATATATTTACTTTATATAAATATAATGTTAAGAGATTTTAAAAATAGGATTTGGCTCACATGATTGTGGGGATTGGGAAGTCCAAATTCCATAGTGCTGGCTGCAAGTTGGAAACTTGGTGAAGGTGATGGTGAATTCCCCAGGAGAAGCTGACTGTCTGAAGTAGAGATAGAAATTCTTTCTAACTGCTAAAATCCTTAGTTCTCCCATAAGCCCCCAACTGATTGGATGTGGAGATTCCTCTAATGGCGGAAGGCAATCACTTTTGTTGATTGTAGATGTAATCAACCATGGATACAATTAACTAATGATTTAAATCTGTCTACAAAACAGTAACAATCCTTTACAAAGCAACTGGACACCATAACCTAGCTAAGTTGACATATGAAATTAGCCATCACATGCCCCATAAGCAAAATCTTCCATAGGTGGTTCCGATATCTATGGATACTGCTCTACTTTAAATGAATAAACTTTCATGTAAATGAAGTAGAGTGAATGCTCTTTGTTTTAATAGCATTGAGAAATAAAGCCATAGGGCAGAATTTCCAGGTTCCAGGAAAGTTCAGGGGAGATTGTATTGGCATGACTCTTTAAAACAATGTAAACTAATAGGGAAGTAGTACTTTAATCTTTTGTACTTTGTAATTACACAGACAAAATATTGGAATAATTAATCACTTTATATTGAAGAGTGATATTACACTCTAAGAGCTTAGACTTCATAACTGATCCAAAGAATGACTCTGCCACTTATGAGCTATGTACTCTTAAGCAAGTCACATACTTGTCCCCTTAAGTCTTAGTTTTTTCACGTGTAAATGTAGGTAATAATCATACCCTTCTCATAGGGTAGCTGAGAAGATTAAATGAGATCATGCTCTCTGCTCAAAAGAATGAACAATTAATTTTAGGTATTCCGTATAATACAATCAGCCTCAAGTTCTAAACAGTGACCTCCTTTGCTTCCCAGTTGTATATAATTAGATATTTTAACTCTGTATTCATTTTAAAAAGAATTTATTAAAACCTAACATGTGCCAGACACCAGGGTGGTTACTGGAAACATATAGTCAAGTAAGAATATAATACTTATCCTAAAGGACTTCACAATCTAGTAAAGGAAAAGGAGGCATAAAGATATAGGGAAAAAGAACAGAATGAGAGATGGGAGAAACCATGAATTTACTAACACTTTTTATTTTTTATTTATTTATTTTTTTATTTTATTTTTTTAAAGATTTATTTATTTTATTACATATCTCCCCTTCCCCCTGCTGCGGCGACGCGCTGAGAGTGGTCACTGCGCAGGCGCGGCTTTCCCCGCTTGTGGGCGGTCTCTGCATCCGTTCACGGCTGGGTTTCAGTTCGCGGGTGGCTGGCTGTGCTCCATCCGCGGAGACCTGCCCTGCCCGTGGCGGCTCTTGCCATGTCCGTGGCAGCTTCTTGCCCTGCCCACGGAGGCTCCGGCCCGCCCATGGCGGCTTGCCATTCTCAAGGCGGTCTGCCCGCTAGGAGAGGTCCCCGGGAATCGAACCCGGGGCCTCCCATGTGGTATGCCGGCGCCCTATCCACTGGGCTATCGAGCCGACCCTACTAACACTTTTTATAACAAGGAGTCAATCTATTCACTCCAACATTGAAACATATAGTAGTTAAAAAAATAATCCAACCTTTTACAGTGTTTTGTAATTCATTTACTTAAGCCTAGAAATATTATTGTCTTGTGGGAAGGAGATATTAACTTGAAATTTGGTACTTCGTCTGTTTACATTTATTTTTCTTCTGTAAAATTAAAAGAAAGATAGTGTATTTTCTTTTGAATAGCATTTTCAATATATTTTCCTCTCTCCCTTTCTCTCTATCCATTTGTCCATTTAAGTATGCCTGATCCTTAGAGAGGAGTCTTAAATGGTGTATAACAAATGTTAGTTATTTCTGGAGATTGGAATTCAGAGTGGGATTTAAAACAATTTTTTTGTACTTTCCTTCATTTTTTATAATGAATTGTTATCATTTTCACTAAAGAAATGACAAGATTTTTCTTTAAGAAAGATATAATGATAATATGCTCAAAGTGGAAGGAAAGTACTGAACAGGGCTGCTAAATAATCTGGCAAAGGAATAGCTGCGGAGAGTGAGGAAAGTTTCAAGTTAGAGGATAGTGGTGATGATATTTGAAACATGAATTGTGTCTTAAAGAACTGAGCAGAAGTCTCTGAATGTTACCTTATGTTTCTATAACAGTTTAATCCCCATAAACCAATTACGCCCAAACATCCTGACTTCATCACCTCTCCATCACTAAAGGAAAGGATTCACTGTGTGGTGTATGTCTTAGATATCAACTCTATCAATGAAATCTCCTCTAAAATGGTGACAAAGTTCAAAAGAGTTCAAAAAGAAGCATTAAACTATGGTGAGTCTCATTATACTTTTAAAACCATTTTTATTTTGAAATAATAATTGAGTCATAGGAAGTTGCAAAGAGAGTACAGATCTCCCTCATACTATGTCTTCATAGCCCCTACCCCTCCACCATCCCTAAACACTGGAAATCATTACTCTCTTCTCCATCTCCATACTTTTGTAAGTTTGAGAATGTTTTATATATGGAATCATACAGTATATCATCCTTTGAGATTGACTTTTTTTCAGCCATATTAATGTCTTTTGAGTTCCTTCCAAGTTGTGTGTATTGACTGCTCCTTCCTTTTTATTGTTGAGTAGTATTCCATGGCCTAGATATACCACAGTTTGTTTAACCACTCTCTTTTGAAGGACATTTTTGGTTGCTTCCAGTGTTTGGCTATTACAAATAAAGTTGTTATAGATATTAGCATAAAGTGTTATTTTTTATTTTATTTTTTATAAAATAAGTTTGCATTCCTCTGGGATAAGGGACCAGGAGTGTGATTGCTGGTCATATTGTGATTTTGTGTTTAGCTTTTTAGGAAATTGTTAAAAAAATAATCCAACCTTTTACAGTGTTTTGTAATTTATTTACTTAAGCCTAGAAGTATTATTGTCTTGTGGGAAGGAGATATTAACTTGAAATTTGGTACTTCATCTGTTTACATTTATTTTTCTTCTGCAAAATTAAAAGAAAGATATTGTATTTTCTTTTGAATGGCATTTTCAATGTATTTCCTCTCTCCCCTTCTCTCTATCCATTTGTCCATTTAAGTATGCCTGATTCTTAGAGAGGAGTCTTAAATGGTATATAACAAATGTTAGTTGTTTCATATCCTGTGTCTTCTCTGAAGTTTTAATTTGTTCCTCTGACTGGGCCATATCTTCCTGTTTTTTTAGCATGGCTTTTAATTTTTTTTGCTGGTATCTAGGCATCTAAATTTCTTGATGAGTTTACCCTGGAAGTCAGATTCCCTCTCTTGCTGTATTAGTCAGTCAATGGAGTGCTGATGCAAAGTACCAGAAATCTGTTGGGTTTTATAAAAGGATATTTATTTGGGGTAGAAGCTTACAGTCACCAGGCCATAAAGTGTAAGTTACTTCCCTTACCAAAGTCTGTTGCCACGTGTTGGTGCAAGTTGGCTTCCAATGTCTGCAAGGATCCAGCCTTCCTCTTCCTCTTAAGACTCCATGGTCCCAACTTCTTCCAATATCAGCTGTAGCCTGGGATAAGACTCATCTCTCTCTC
>PVKH010024588.1:0-13596 GCA_004027955.1 Chaetophractus vellerosus
TCTCTTTTTGTTGTGTCATCTTGCTGTGCCAGCTCACCGTGTGGGCCAGCTTGCCACATGGGCGTGCTTGCCACATGGGCCAGCTTGCCTTCACCAGAAGGCCCCAGGAATTGAACCTGGGACCTCCTATATGGTAGATGGGAGCCCAGATGCTTGAGCCACACCCTCTTCCCTGCATTGATTCTTGTTGCAATTATTTGTGATTAAGGTTTGACTTTTCCCACAGCCATAAAGTTCAGCGATGGTCTATTGTGCATCTGTTGTTGTTTGTTTTTACTTGCCTGGAACACAGCTCAATAAATATGTGGGAGGAGTACAGTAAATATTGTTGGCGGTGTTGGCTAGTTTGCTTTCATTCTTGAACTTGGATGTGTGGGTGGTATACAGGTCACAGGAGGCACTGAGATGGCCATGTGTATACTGAGTTTTAAGTATATACCTTGGTGTGTGTAGGGGTGGGACTTTTTCCTTTCCCAGTTTCCCACTTCTCTGCAGTATATAATTATGGAATTATAGGAATGGTGAACTTTAGAAATGATCTAGTCCAATCATTCCCAACCTTTTCCACATATGAAGATCTTTTTTTTGGTAACCCTGTAAATCAGTGACGCCTCCCAGCATTCTCTGCAGAACTGCAGAAACTTGTGAGCGGAAAGAGTTCTGGGCCAGGAGTCAGGAAACCTGGGTCCTTGATTCCCGTTGTTGTTGACTAGATTGGTGATGTTGAACAAGCTGTGTAACCTCTGAGCCCCAGTTTTGCCACCGAGCTCTAAAATATGCCTCCTGGGCCCCACTGAGCTGATCTACTGAGTTAGATCTCCGTATACCATAGAGGAATAGCTGTATTATTGCCTGTTGAGTTACACAGTAATTACTGGGGTGTTGCAAATATCCATGGAATGCTAGCAGGCTAGCATGGAGGATTTAGTTTTCAGCTGCAGTGTCCTTGTAGGCAAAATTTGTGGTTCTGTGTTAAGTTTCATTGTCCAGGATGAACAACACCCATGCTTTTGTCCTTTTGGATCTGGAGGGAGGGTAGGTAGCAGTGCCACAAAAGAGGAAACAAAGAGGAATGTCAGTTTCTAAGGTAACATGAAGCAGGATGGTGTGGTAGAAAGCAAGAATATAGACTTTGGAGTCAGAGCTGAGTCTGCCGTATGGTAGCTGGGTGGCCGTGGGCAGATCTTTATGCTTTCTGTGATTTAGTTTTTTCACCCATAAGATGGGGACAGAAGACCTGTTTCATCGCTTAATTTTATAACCTGCTTTATTTTTTAAAAATTTTGAAGAAAATGCCAACTTCATACCACTGTCATAAGGGTTAAATTAGTATACTTGCAGTATATTATGAGCAGCAAAAGGCTGGGCATTTCAGTGCATAAAACTGCCCTTCTCTTCCATGTTTTTCCTCAAAGTCCTTGTTTTCCTTCCTGTATACATAGGATTAGTGGGACACCCTGTGAACAGAGAAGTAGCATAAAGTTATCTGAATAAAGGTCTAGTGGTGATTCTTTGTACAAATATTTTGGCTTAATGTTTCTTGAGTAGAATGGAGTTCCTAGTGATTGAAGAATTATAATGGACAAAAGCTAGATTTTCTTCTGACTTTAATAATTTCCTGTACATTTAAAGAAGTAGGGTTGGCCCTGTAGGATGCTTATTCCAGCCACTCTGTTAGTCAGTTCAAATGGTCTTCAGGAGAGAACAGAGCCCCTCCACTCAACCACTGTGGGCCATATGGATTGAAAAGCTCTTGCCTGGATTGGTTAGCGTAGTTGAAATAAAGATGAAGTGTTAAAATTGGATGCTTATACTAATCATTTTTACTTAGAAAAGAAGTGAGAATTTAGAGGGGACATGATTAGGGTGCACATTTCATGTGGGAGAATGTGAGAACTTCTTCTCTTAAGTCTGCATATAGAGTTTAAGGTTATACCAGTCCTCTTGAGGATTTAGGAGTGAACCTGGAGTTTGGGCACCTGCTGGTGAAATGAAGAAGGTGGACTTCCCCCAGGTTCCTTGAGAAGTGGAGACCATGGAGAAATTTCTTAGCAGGTTACCCTTTTCCCTCCCGCCACTAAGTTTCCTTGGTTTCCTCTTCTGTAGGACACCGTGGCTAGTTGTATGGAGAAGGTTGATGAAGACTTGGTTACCAAAAAGAGTCTTTTTAGAGAGACAGAGAAGAGCTTGGTTATGTGCCTTTAGATTTCAGACCAGGAAGAGGTTTCTTACCAGTGCTTATCTTTCCTATCAATTCTAATCTTTTGTGTTGTGATTAGGTAAGAAAAAGCCTGAAGGAAGTGAGGTTCTCATGAACTGGCTGCATCCTAGCCAGAATGCATGATCCTGTTGCTCAGGCAGGAGCTGGAGGAATGGGGTGCCAGGTGAGAGTAAAAATGGACTTCTTAAAGGAGGGGGCAGGGCAGAGAGCTGGAGGTTCATCTCCAGTTTCAGGAAAGTGGAAGCTCTGATTACTTACTTAGAAAAAAGACCATTCATTGTGCACTATGGACAAACGTTTGTAAGATTCTGGGCACTTTAAAATTTTCTTGGGTTTGTTGCTCAAATTAACTCTTGCCTCCCTGTCGCAATGAGTGTAAAACCTCCAAGATGAAAAAGGCCCATGTGCTTGTCTTCAGGGGAAGCCCCGAATGAGGTTGGGCAAAAAGCTGAGGAAGGGCCATGCTCTACTCAACCAGGCTAGGAGAGAAATCCTAGACAGGGGATAGAATGGGAAGACAATGGTAGTGGCAGCTTTGAAGAAGAGAGGAAGTCAAGCCCTGCATGGGGAAAATGCCTGGGCTGGACCCTGAGAGATGGCCAGAGAAGGCGCGGTAAGGACATTTCCTAGGTATTTCAGGAAATGGAGTGTTTACCCTTAATATCATGAGGTGTTTAGCCCTTGCTCTTTCACTGATTGTGTCATCTGTAGCAAGCAACTTCCTCTCTTAGCCCTCACTTTCCTCATCTATAAAATGAGGAAATTGGGCTCTCCTTCCTAGTCTGTGATTTTAGAATTCCAGAAGTAGAGTCTTCCCCTTTCTCTTATTTTTATCAGAATGTACGTCAAATAGCTATGCTTTTGAAATTCTTGGGATGGTTGCAGAGATTTGCTGGGGTGGTTGGTTTGGGGCAGTGATTTATTTTTCAAGGGCCTGTCTAGAGAGCAGTTTCTGCTCTCCTTTGAAGAAGTCAAGGCGACATGTGACGTGATACACAGGAAACCCAGATGGCCTCCTGTGGCTCTCAGAAGGGTGGCACATTAGACTCCAGGGGATCCTTGACCCCTGTTGGTGGTAACCTGGCCCCTGCTACTGCTGGTGGTACCAAAGTTCAGGGTTGCAGGCTCAGCGCATTCAAAGCTACCAAGAAGGCCCTGTGCAGCTTATACTGAAAGTGACAGCCACATACTTCCATGCAAATTATATAGTATACCAAGTGGGAAATTCATCTTAATCTGCTTTAAATACTTACTGTTCATTTGCCAAGGTTCTAAGTAATCCAATTTTTGAAGGTTCAGAGGTGTCTAATTCAATCCTCCCCAACCCCGTACATAATTCTATGCCTATTGTATAACTCTGCTAGAAACATGAGGGTAATTATTGAGCTACTTTCTGCTTTGTAGTTGCTGTAATATTAGCCCTGAGTCTGTCTGTACTGGCCATATTAATAAGCAATGACAAAATTAAAAAGAATTCAGTATGCTCCGAAATTAAGGTTTTCCTGAGCCTTTCTCCCTAGCATTTATGTGTTATAACCGGCAGGCAAGGTGGTACATGAGAATGAGCTTTGGGTTGGGAGTTTCTCATTCCTCATCTGTAAAATGGGGATGAAACTATGTGAACTTCAGTCACATAGTGGTTGTGAGGATCAGTGAACCTGTTGGGTATGGAAGCTCTTTGGAAGCTGATGATAGATGGTAAAAATATGAACGGTGAGCGTTGTTTCTTTGCACAATTCCTGAAGGTTGGACAATAAGGAGCCATCACTTCCAGATGTGATTCTGGGTAGTCATCACACTTGTGTATCTTGTGTTTCATGGAAGAGAAATTTTATGCTTTAATATTTGGTCTAATTGTTGTTATATTTGACAAGTCGTAATGTACAAAGTGCTTTTTACCTCCAAATCCCATGATTTAAATGGTTTCCTACAACCAGGCAATTAAGGTGAAGAGTAATATGCCTAAAGTGAAACTATTTAAAAATAATTTGTTAAAACTTTTGGCTTGTGTTTCCAGCTTTTGGAACTTTTTTCATTTATCACATTTTACTTGGGAAGGTATTCTGTCACCTCAGTAACAATAATAATAGCTGGCATTCATTGAAGTGTTGTCTGTGCCAGCATATTTTACAGATGAGGAAACTGAGGCACAGAGCTGTTAAGTAGCTGGCCAAAGGCTACACAGCTAGTGTAGCAGATCCATTCGAGCTTTCCCTACACTACTACTAATAAAGCATTAACACTTACTGGCTGTACTCAGTGTCATGCACTGTGTTAGGCTGTTCCCTTTCAGAATCTCAGTTGGTGTCACACCAGCGAGGGCAGTGTGGGACCTTGTGAAAATGTTCTGCAGATGGGGAACTCACTTTACCTACCCTCAGCCACAGTGGGTTTGCAAAAATCCCCGTACTGCTTTTCTCTTACCCGTTCGGAAACAGCAAAAAGTCCGTGCCTCTTTTTTTTTTTTACTCTGTATTCATGCTGCCTTCAGCCTCAATTTGGTTTGCAATCACATCTTGTTTGGCCCTCATATTAAGCACAAACAGGCAATTGAATTAGATGGCAACATCTAAAAACTTAGGTGATTTTATATAAGTCTGGGTTTATGGTTTCTCAAGAAAAATTTTCTCAATACTGGGTCCACTTACCTGCACAGTAGCATCAAGCTGCTCCTTTTAGACTGGAAATGATCTTCATTTTTTTTTTCTCTCTCTCTCTTTCTCCATCCCCCATTCACCTACCAGACTGAGGTCCTTGGGAACGTGTACTTTGTCTTAGAGAGAAAAATAAATAATTCTTGGCATAGAGAAGAAATTCAGTAAATGTATGCTGAATTGAATCAAAGCTGGCAGCTTAAGAAATAGACTTAGTTTGGGAACAGAATATTTGCTATTTGTAAAATAACTTATTCTCGTGGTACTTTTTGCACAGATGGGCTTTATAAAAAAGGCTTATTAGTCTGTTATGCGAGGGAAGAAGGACCACATCCCACTAACTTGAAGGTCTGTGACTCATTGAAAGTTCAAAGGTCACATACTTACACCTACTATTGACAAAATTATTTTTTATTGCACTACCTAGCATTTGCAGATATTAGGGGCCAATATTTTCTTTGAGCAAACCGTAGATTTGATGAGTTAAATGAGATCATGTATGTGAAAGCACTTTGTATTGAACCAATAAGTTACTAGAGATGTTTTGAGAGCAGGATCACCTCATCATCACATCAAGCTTAAGCCAGACTTTTTGGATCTTTGATCTCTTGCCGTTTTTGTACCTGGCTGGGCAAGCCACTTAACCTCTCCGAGCCTTTTCCTTATAAATAAATTGGCTCATGTTCTATCCCAGCACCTAGTACAGTGCCTGGCATAGAGAAGGGGCTCAGAATTCATGCTGGATAAATGAATAAATAAATATAGGGATTTTTGAGAGTTTACTGAGATAATGAACATAAAACATCAAGCAGAGTGACAGTACATATTAGACAGTTTGCAGTTTTTAGTAATAGGGTTTTAGGGGTTTCTTTTGTTTTTGTTTTGTTTTTGTAAAACTTTCTCCTGTATGCAGGCTTGGGGATGATTTCTGTTGTTAGATGATAGAAACTAAAGGCTAGTGGGTATGCCTGCCGGCAGGTAATAGGAGGCCCCGGAGAGCCGGCTGTGTGTGAGACCCTGGATGGGTGGAATATTTGTACAAGTGCCAGAGCTACCCAGTGATGTTGATTTCGTTCTCAGGTTCTGATCCCTGCCCTTTCTGATCCAGGGCAGGCTACAGGCAAAGGATTGGGAAGGGGCAAGATGAGTACAGACATACAGAATCCTGAAACCTGGAGATGGAAACTATTGGAAATAATAAAATGTTAGAATTAGGCTCAATACCTTCTTTTTACTAATGACTGTGGAGGGATGTGGAAATAGCAAAGAGTCAAGGACTTGGGAGTTGGACCGTCCTTGGTCTGAATCCCTGTGCTCCCTTTTCCTATCCAGCTTACTGTTCACCTAAGTCTTTACTTCCCTGAGCCTCGGCAAATCACTGGGTGTCTGTAAGGTTTGAGTTAAGTGTAAAACATTCTTAGCACAATGCCTGACATGTAGAGGGTACTAAGAAAAATGGCAGCCATCATTGTTACTGAAAGGAAATGGAAGCCCAGAGAGATGGGAGTGGTTGGTTGAAAGCACCAGGTGGTGGGGTGTAGAGCTGGTGCTGACACGGAGGCCTTCTGACATGGGTGTGTGTGGGGAGGGCAAGGTGAAGGGTGAGGGAGATGTGTATTTGTGTCTGTGTCTGAGACAGAGTTGTCTCTTTTGGGGAGTGAGCTAAGAGGGTGAGTTTAGGAATATCAAGGCAGGACCTTACCCACCCCTTTGAGATAAGATAGTTCACCCAATTAATTTGAGCAGAAACTTCCAGCGGAACTTTGTGCAAGTCAGGAGATGATGTGTATTTTGTATACTAAATAAATCTTTGCTTTCATCTTCACCTTGTATGGTGTTCTTGTTCTTTGAGATAAGCTGTTAAAAAAATGATGAAAATAACCTCCAAAAATATGACTTCAGACTTGGATAGAGCATGTCACCTTCATTTTTCCCCCACTCAAGACAGCCTTTGAATTTTTGTTATTAATATTTTAAAATCATCCTTTTCCCTCCCTCTCCCCGTTGCTCTGCTTGGACCTGATATTTAGGGACTGCTGATAGGTATGTAGAACCTCTATCAGTACCACCTGCCATGGGAGATAGGAGGGATGGCCATGATGACTTTATGACTTAATGCCATATCCTCACAGCATATATCATTTTTGTAGAAATTCACTTGTTTCAAAGGTTTTTACAAGATAGCACAATCACTTGGCTTTATAGCTTTTAGAATTTATGGGTTTGTACCTGTGCAGTCAGGAAGAGGCATGGTATGCCAACTGTTAACTATAGGTTAGTTTTTTTTTTCTTTAATCATCTCTTTCAGAACAGATTGCATCAGACTTTTTTAGTACAAGAAAATTATCATGCAGGAGGCACAGGTTTGCCTTTTTCATGATGTCTCTTAAGGCTTTAAAAGCTAAGACTGACATCCTCTAAACCCAGACTCTGTTTTCTGGTGTTGTGTTTTCAAGATTCATACAAATCATGATATCCCCAAGTATATAGAAGTTGAAAACACTAGGAAAAAAATCCTTGGTCCTGTTATTTCTTATGGGAAATTCTCCTGACAGCTGTGATCTGTGAGAATAGACTATCTACACAGTGATGAGACTTTCTGTTTTTTTTTTTGTTTGCATATCACTTTACTACTACTTTTATATATTATTTGATCCTTAACATCTATCTTGTGAGGAGGCAGGAACATGTTCTAGTTATTTATTCCAACGAGGTGTTTTTCCAGAAACACTGCAGCATGTCAAGAAAAGGTTTCTCTTGGATCTCGTGTCTATGTATTCTGAGAATAAATAAAAGTGAAAAGGACTTTTTTTCTGACTAGCTGTAGCTTCAGAAGTCACATTAGACATATCTTATTTCTTGAAATCCATGTTTCACAGAGAAGACAAGACATTTCTAAAGCCTGCCTGTGGATTCTTTTGGGATTCTTACTAAGCAGCATTTGTGGTGGAGAGAGGTGTGTGTTTGTTTTGGTAACCTAAGCCATGCTTTCTGGATGTGGGTGTTAAGGACCTCACGTCTTTCTATCTGAGGTCTTTGGGCTGGGTTTATTTTTATGAATGGTAGGGTCGTTTTTCATTGTTGAAGAAAGCGTCAACCTTTACCATAATAATGTTTTACTGTTTGATACACATTTTGCAAATTAGCCATAAAACATTTTTCAAGTCCTATTCTGGATGCTTTTTTTGTTTGTTTGTTTCTGGATCAAGTAATTTGGGTGGCAGTTTTAGCTCGAGCTTGAGGCACCATGAAATAAGCATCGGAAACCATATATAGATGAATTTCTTTAAAAGTATTCTTACCATCTGTGATATAAACTCTTGGCCCTGGGCTGGGCAGATGTCTTCCAGTTTCCTTGGAGGCTGCAACCTCAGAGCAATGTTTCCCCTACATCTGGGGCCAGGTACAATGAGACTTTTAAAAAGAATTGTATCTATTAAAAAACTTAAGTGTTAGATACCAGTCCATTGTGCTCTCTTCTGGGACTTAGTGACAGTTTCTGCATTCTAGCCATTCTAAGCTACTCACTGGTCTTAGTTCTCACATACTTGACATATCTGGGTACCTTAGTTCATAGTTTTCCTTCTGCTTAAAATACCTTTTTCATGCATTATAAGTACCTGTCTTTCAAGGCCCAGCCCCTAAGTAACCTTCTTAAAGGAAACCACCTTGATCTTGTCAGAAGGATTCTCACCTCTGTCCTGTAGGCAGTAGATGGGGTACGTACATGTGTGTTGGGTAAAGAAATTGATGCGTTTTGTTTTTCTGCCTAGTGAGTTTTCTGCTGGACTACATGCTTGTTGAATGCAGGGGCTTCAACTTGGTACCCCTTGCAGTGAGTGGCTCTCATGCTTGTGCAAATGGAGAGGGGCATGGTCTGAGCCATCCCTCCAGACTTTGGACAGCTGCAGACTTGGAGTTCACAGGGCAGAGGGTGCAGTTCCTCCTTTACACAATTTCCTGCAGAAGGAAGCAAGAAGGAACATTTCAGGGGAAAAAAAATCTTTATAAAGAGGGGAGGGATTTAGAATCATATAATTTGATTTCAAAGACAATGAGTGAAGACAAAACATTTTAGGTGAAATAATTCATGTCAACAACTTAGCACTTGCCTAGCGCTTAGCAAGTTCTCAACAAATGGGGGCTGTTATGATCATATGATAATAACTCAATCACATATAGTATGGCTAAGCTTAGGGACTCACCACTTATAACCCTTTTTCTTTGGGAACATGCAGTCTGACAGATAATAGAGAAATGTAGAGGAAAGAAGACTGGTTAAGTAAACCTGATGAACATAAAATTTTGGAGGAAATAATTACATTGTGGACAAGATATTTTATCAATTCCTTTATTGATTCTTCAGGGATCTGATGATTTTTTAAAAGAATGCTCATGCTTAAATGAATTTTATTTATTTATTTAATTAAAAAGCATTTTTTTTTTTTTTTGAGGTACTAGGGCAAGGAATTGAACCCAGGACCTTGTATGTGGGAAGCTGGCACTTAATCACTGAGCCACATCCGCTCCCCTGAATCTTATTTTATCAGATGGCATTTACTAGAGTATTCAAGGTAGTTCCTCATTTACATTATGGTTTGTTAATGATTTTCAAGTCTTGGCTGGGCCTCTGAACTTTGACCTGTAAACTTGATTCTTTGGCATAGTCATTACTTAATAGATTTAGCAGCAGAATCTATCAAGACAGAGATTTTTCACTGCTTTTTCACTGGTATGAGTTTAGATATACAAGGCTGGCCTTAAGAAAACAAACCTGATTGCTAGGATTCTTCTGCTTTTTGTATGCTCATCATTTTGGTGGTTACCACTCAGTGTACCTGGTGCTGGAGTACAAAGGAGCAAAGCGGTAAAGAGACTTTTCTCCAGGGCAGAGCTGCTGTGTTGCTGCCCTCCTATTCCCAAATAAGCAATCTAAATGAAGCTTTGCTGGCTTCTCCCTCTTGCAAACACTTGCTTGCTGCCTTTTAAGTCCCTTATTGCTTTGCTGCTCAAATTGTGACCCATGGGCCAATAGCATCATCTGTGAACTTGTTAGAAATGCAGCATTTTAGGCTCTACTCCAGACCTACTGAGCAGAAACTGTACTTTAACAAGGTCCCAAGGTGGTTCATGCCCACGGTCTAGAACCATCACAGGTGAAGCGGGTCTCAGGACTATTAGTATATGGAAAATATGCCTTTTTTTTTTTTTTTTTTTGCTATTTAAAAGCAAAAAATTTATTAATAAAATAAAATTTATTTTGTGGGCTGAATTATTTTTTAAAACTTTATGTTGGAGAACTTCAAACATAAAAGTAGAGAAATTAGTATAATGAGCCCTCATTTACCTATCACCAGGCTTTTACAATTATCAATTTATAGCCATTTTTGTTTCACCTATAACCCCTACCCCATCCTGGATTATTTTAAAGCAAATCCAAGACATATGGTTTCTCCTTAAATATATCTTTTTCCTTTTTAACATAACCACAATACCATTATCACACCTCAAAAAAGTTAACATTAGTTCCTCAATATCATCATACACCCATTTGGTGCTCAGATCACTCAGATTAGTTTAGCTTAAAGAAATCCAGGTCTTTAGTTTAGCAGCTTCTCTACAAGAAATTTGTGGCCTTGTTTGTATAAGGAAGAATCTAGAGACAGTGGAAAGAGTGGGAACTTTTTTCCTTTCCCTAACCAACTGCCTGGCAGGATTTTATATGAAAACCAGGATTTCCAGTCTACTTCTATTTTCAGAAATAGGAAGGACCAGAACTGAGTCTGTTACTTTTTCATCATCTCAGTCACAAAGTTGTGGAAATTGAATAAAAATTAGAATACCATACATCAATTAGAAGGAAAAAACTAGTGTCTCATTTCCGACATGGGTAAACCTCAAAAACAAAGTTGAGAGGCAAGATGCAGGATGATTTGCACAACAGGACACCACTTACTTAATGTTAAATTAAAAGTGATACTCTAAATTATTTATGAATGTACACATGTAGTCAAAGTATAAAAACATGCATGAGAATGACCCCCATGTGTGCGTGCGCACAACACACAAATTTCAGGGTAGTAATCCTTTCTCTAAAGGATAGGAAAATGGGATGAAATAATTGGTTCTGGGATTGTTTATTGTTAAAAAAAATCTGATGGAAATGTGGCAGCTGATTGATGGGTACACGGATATTCATTATATTATTTTTTGGGTGCATGGATATTCATTAATTATTTTTCTTGTGTATGGAAATACTGTAAAATGATAACTTCTTAAAATTGGTCAACTTATGTGAAAATATTTTATAAAAATGTTAATATATATCATACATTTATATCCCTACTCAAAATTTTGAGACTGTATACAAAACTTATGAAGATGATTCAACTAGTAGGGTTCCTGGTGGGACTAAAGATACAAAAAAAATTATAATTCCTTGTTAAGTGTGAATTAGTCTTCTGTTAATCCTCATGTGCCCTGGCCACCTAAGATTCTGGTGAAGTTCCAGAGGGTTATAATGGTAGGCCAGGGCCACTTTTGTTATTATTGGAATTTATAGCTCTGCAGTTTCCGAGGGAGATTTGAGGTGTCAAAGTCCCAGCTCCTCTGTGGCCTTGTGACCTTGAAAGCATCCTACCTTCAAAGAGCCTGCACATTTCTGTTTGTGTGATTTGTGATTTCCTGTCCCATCTGTAGACAGAACTGCTTCTGAACCAACCATCTGAGACAGAGGGTGGTTTTAAAGATTACTGAGAAGGAGATTCTCCTGGGCTTCTTGGAGGACTGTTGAGTGTTTAATGGCCTTCCTCGTGTCAGGTTTTCCCTGCTGTGCAGGTGGAGGAGGCTGATCAGTGCTCTCATTATAATAAGCCTTCCCTCGAGGGGGTGTTAAAGGTCAGAGATTAGATATTTATTCATGAGTACAGAACTGGAACTGGTCAGTGTGGATGTTCTTTCTGGCAATGGTGTAGCCTTGGGGTTTTAAACTGGAGGGTGTGCTGGGGCCCGGGTGCTGAAATACTGTTAATTAAGCCACATTGACACAAATGATAGACTACGTCTTCCTTAGAGTTTAAATAATGTGCTCTTTCTTCAGGTTGTCTAGCGTCAAGATCTCTTGGTTGTGGATTTTTGATTGTTAGTAATTAAAGGGAGCTTACGTCTGTAGCCGAATCTGGAAGACAGCCCTAAGGTCTGCCTCTGGTCAAATCTGACCTTTGCTACTGTGATTTGTATTTCCCTCACAGAACTGATTTTTTGTCCCCTTAATCATATTTATTGCCCTATCTCAACTCTCAAGTATCTGTAACCTTCCAGAAACATATATAATTATCTTTTAAGGGTCTGACTTGTGCCAGATGTAGTGGAAGAATTGCTGCCTAGCTCTTGCACAACACTCAGTCTTTTTGTATCAGGTTTTAGCTTTTGAGAATAGGAATCCTACTCTGTCCTTTACTTTCTCAGAGTGATCCACGTATTTGTCCTCTCATTCAGATGTTCGTCAGCTGTGTACTGAGTTCTTCCTAGGTGTAGGGTGCTGGTGGTCGGTGCTAAGAGGGAGACAGGGCCCTGGAAAGGGGAAATACACACAGACACATACCTTCAGAGACATTCCCGAGGCACTTTCTGAATTACTGTTTGACTGATCAGGATAGAACTGCCGCTGGTTTTGAAACAAACCCATGTACCTCTACATCCCTCAACTCCCAAACCCTGTAGTGGTTCATTTTAATCTTCAATCACAGATAGTTATTAGGGAGAGAGAGAAGGCTGCTCCAGAATCAAAGAATGGTTTACTGTGTTTGAATGGTGGAGGAGTTATGGGATGATTGGTTTAGAATATAAACAAAGAGCAACTAAAGAAATGCAGTAAAATTCAGTTTTAACATCCTTGCATAGACCCTGGACCCTGACTTTGAAAGGGAAGGGAGTGTCCTCTGCTATATACTCGTGCCAAGGGCTTTGGACCTCGTTTTACCTGCGTGGGAATCCGTGTCCCTGTAAGTGGTTTTGACTCATGTCCAGTTCCTTTGCTGTGACAAGGAGTCTCAGATGCCCAGTAACAATCATACAAACAGACCAAGCCTGGGAGGGTTGAGATTTCATCTAGATTTGATTGTTACCTTCAGGCAGCAGCATCACAATTGATTGCACTGAATTTTTAGCAAATAAAAGACTTCCCTATCTCCTTCAGGGGGTGCCTTCTAAAGGGGAATGAAAGAAGCTGAAACTTAGGTGAATTAACTCTCTTAAGGTCAGGCAGCTATTCAGTAATCGTATAACTCGGAGTGGGGAACTGGCATCCAGAGAAAAATGACTTTCTTGGTATTACAAAAGCATCCTTGGGACTGGAATTTCTATCTACTGACCCTTCCCTCTAAACCAGATGTTCCTAACCAAGGGTCCACGGACCCCCAAGGGGTCTGTGGAAAGATTTCAGGGGGTCCGTGAGCTTGAATTGAAAAAAAAAAATCAATGTATTATCTTTATTTTCTCTGACCTCCAATGTTGAGTGTCATAAAACTATCTGCCACTACATTCTGTGAAGGGGTCTGTGGTTTTCAGCTGACTGGCAAAGGGGACTGTGGAATAAAAAAGGTTAAGAACCCCTGCACTAAACCGTAACAGAGATACAACCACTGTGTAACGTTTCTAGGTACATCCTAATGGCTTACCCCCCCCCCCCCCTTTCTTTTCGGGAATGGGCAAGGATTTATA
>PVKH010024589.1:0-13599 GCA_004027955.1 Chaetophractus vellerosus
AAGAGCAGTTGGGAGATGCCTTTCAGGAGCACCTAAATGTGGCACAGCTTGGGGGAAGGAGGGGCAGCCGCTTAGTACTACTTTCCCATTTGGGCTAAGTGGTTGGGAAGCAGGAGAGAGATTAAAAGCAAGAAGTGAGAAAAGCATCTGAGGGTGTGGAGGGGCTGGGGGAGGAGGAGGAAGTTTCATGGAGGATGTATGATTTGGTTCCTTAGTCATTGGAGCTCTTTCTTCTGACTTTAAGTGAGATTTCCAACTAGAAATTCATCCAAACGAGAAAAATCTCATCAGATCTTTACCGATTTAAATAAGCAGGGAACAATTTGGAAGGTTGCAAGTAGCCAGTGCCTATTAAAAGAATCAGGACAGCGGACATTGGCTCAGACTGTTGGCTGGGCAGCTCCTGGAAGTTCGGGGCTATTTTGACATTTCATTGCACTGTGAAGTGAGTGTCAAAAATACGACAAGCCATTTCTAGATCTCTCAGGCTGCTTTGGCTGGCATTTTATTTAGCTTGTGATATTCTTGGTTCCTCTTATTTTGATGGTCATCAACACTATTCAAACCTGCAATTGTCACTGAATTTAAAGTCACGTTCAGATACACCTTTGCTCTAATTGTCACTTCATGGCATGACCCTGAGCCAGGTCAAAATAGCTGCATGTGTATATTTCACATCTGCATCTGTGAGGGCTGAAGACTCCCTGAGAATCATGGACACATGACAACAAACCCTCATACAAGCTAGAGGTCAACCTTTCATTAGGAGGAACTGAGAAGTTGGGGGAAGGTCCTTGTGTACAATGTGCATGGGAGCTCTAGAATTTAACCTTATACCTCTGATTGAACCTAACTCACAAGTCATTTAAAATAGAGGTCACAAACTCAAATACTTACAGAAAGCCAGGGAGATGATGTAAATGAGTTGAGTGAATGAGCGAAGTGGGGTGGGAGTGAAGTAATAGGGAGTGGTAAGGACTGTAGCAAAATGGAAAGCACATGGCCAGTGTGAGAGGAAAGGTGATACTCAGCTCCAATGCTTGATGGTATGCAGGAATGCAGACCCAGGTTTTCCAGTCTTAATGGTTTTTCAAGAAAATCTAGAAACCCCCATTTTGTGAAGTCTCTTGATTTTTAAAATACTGGACCAAAGTGGATGGTCTGGCCAAGCAGAAAGCATCTGTGGGTCAGATTCCAGTTAGTGGGACACCAGTTTACAAACCATGATTCGGAATTGTCCGTGACAGGCTGGTTCTAGTATACTGATTTGCAATGGTAATCAGTTCGATATTTCCCTTGATACTGAAATCTCCCTAAATGGCACCAGTACCAAACAATGATGTGGGGCTGAGACTCCATGCTTCTTTTATGTGCAGCCATTTTTTCCTGCATGGCTCTGATTGGCCCCTAGGCTGTAAAGCTCCTGCTCCAAGCGCGGCTTGGTCCTTCTTTGGGAGTGGAAATTGTGCTCTCGTGCCTCTTCCAGCTAATTGCTTTAATGCATCCTGAATGTATCCAGGCTGCCGCCCCTAACCACCGGGTCATCTTTTATTCACAGGCCTGAAGTCCCTGAAGCAGCCTCCCGCTGGCCTTCACGCTGCAGGGGATTAATGTAGTCAGGTTGGCGAGTCAAAAAGAAAGATGACATCATTTTCATGTCAGGAATGAGGATGTGCGTTTGTGTATGTAGAGGTTGTGGCGTGTAAAGGGAGGCTACATCTCTTATAAGGTAGCACAATATCCCCCTCCCACCCCCCCACTTTCAATCCAATCTGGCTTCTCCCAAGTGAGTTTTTAATATAGGACACAGCCTGGCTTCTTCCCTTCTGTCTCCTCATATAAATCCAACTAATTAATTTACTTTAACAAGAGGAATCTTTTTCTATCTCATTCAATCTTTGTCCTTCCTGCTTAGCTTCTCTTCATTCAAACTCAAGACCCACGACTAGTTTAATAATCTCACTTAGAACCTTATCTGTGAGGCTCAGTGTATAAGGAGCTTTTTTGCATGATCAGATCTACCATTTTAAACTAGGGGAAAAGGAATCCATAAGTCAAAGAGTTATTAAATGAGATGCAGGGGTTGAAAAGGCAGGTTATGGCCAGAATTCATATGCTCTCTGGTTCAATTAGTACAGAGAAAATGGAAAGAATCCCACATGTCCTGGAAATTTGAAAATCCAAAGAGATTCACAAATGGTTTGGAAAAACCCACTACATTTAGTTCATTCATTACACAGAAATGGTGGCATAGGACTGCCTACTCTTGAACAAATAATTAGTTGGTTAAATCTTATATCTCCTTTCAACGTATGAATGGAAAACCCCACCCAAATCAGCCATTTGTGGTTGAGTTAGCCCAGTTTGGAACACCCAAATTAAAAAAACCACACACAAAAAAACAAAGCTGAAGCAGTCAGAACTGTGTTGATTTCAGTGTTGTCCTATTTTATGTAACACAGCGTCAGCAGGCCACAGCTGAGGCTTAGGTTGGTCTTACAAGGGAAATTCAGATCAGCACTGACAAAGGTGAGATCTGGGTAAACCAAGGCGAGACTGGAGATGTGCTTCTGTTCTCATCTGCTATGGAAGGTGTGGGACTGATCACCCACATGCATAAGGACTGGTGGAATGTCCCAGATGTTTTCTTACTCAGGTCATTCCTTAGATCTCCTTAATTCTTTCCTTGCTGCTGCAAGGGATTTTCTTTCTTTGTGGGAAGTGTCAATGCTTGTCTTTCAAAAGCCAAAAAATAAAAATAAAAAAGAAAAGTAAAAAGAGTGAAAAGAGGCTTTGCAAAATCAAGTGCCATGCTGCCCATTTGCACACTCTTGTATTGAAAGGAGTCAGAAACTGCTAATGAATGTACCAGCTGTGTATGGAAAATTAACCAAGCTCAGGCTTTGGGCTTTCACTTTTCTGCTGGGATCCTTATTCTAGACTGCCTGTGAGAAACTTGAGCAAGGCTTCAGCCACAAATAAAGAGCAAGGGTAACCCTGGAGTATTAGTTAAAAATGAACCCTGTCTTGGGACAAGGCAGCTATATGCCGCTATCACTTTCTGACTTTGTCTGGTAATATCTTAAAGCCCAGGCAAACCCCCTCTCTTTCTTAGGGCCTGAGACCCCTAAATGCCACTTTCCAAGATTTAAGGACTAGAAACTTAAAAAAAAAAAGAAAAATTTTTTCTAGAAACTTTGGTTTCTTTGTTTTAGGAATATTTATCCTACCTCCCTCCCACCCTTACTCCCTCCTTCCCTCCCTTCCTTCCTTTTATACTCCTTTTTAATACTGTAAATACTTAGCTACTTTTTGGCTGAAATGGATAAAAATCTCACTGGGCATGAATTTAGGGATGACTGTGCTCTTGGGTAGGTCCATATTCGTGTGCATGTGTGAAGTGAAAATTAGTTTTCTTTTTGTGCATCACTCTCATTTCCTTCTATGATAATAGCTACTGTTTATTAAGCAGTTAGTATGCACAAAGCACTGTGCTAAGGGTTTTGCATATAATTACCTCATTTAGAGCAATTATTAATACTGGGCAGAGGTGCAACATCTCTCTTCTGCCTTCCCTTAATTCTTTATTTCTGAAATATTCTTTTATAGTTAGGATTATGCCACTCTACGTAGCCTAAGCCCAGATGAGGACTGCTGTCAAGGATAAAGTTGTTTCAATGTATAAATAGTATCATTTTCATTCTAGAGGAAAGAAGGAAATATTTTTTTCCCAGCAGTGAGTTCATGCCCACTTTTGTGACGTTTGCTCTCAAGGCACTTGGATGCCTCAAAGTGAATTAAATGATTTGCTCCCAAAGCTTGTTTGGGGGAGCTTTTCAATCTCTTGTGTTCTGGTTTCTTTGTAAAATGAGATTTAATGGCTACAGGTAAAGTGCTTTAAAGTGTGAATGACATACTGTAATGTTCAGTGAACATTAGGTGTTCTCATCAACATCATGATTCAATTAGCAAAACAGCACTCTGAAGAAGGTATGTTTGTCCCCATTTTACAGATGGGGAAACTGAGGCTCAAAAGGATTAAACAGCTTGCCAGGTTCATACAGCCAGTCAGTGATAGGGATTTTGATTCTAACCCTGGGTCACTCTTACTCCCGAGCTTAAAACTAAAATATGATGCTGCTCATTATGGAAAGTGATAGCTGGTCATGGCTGCCTAGAATACAATTTCTTTCTCCTATAGGAAACCTGAGCCGAAAAGCAAACACAAAATGTCCTGAAGACTGGACACGTGTCACACGAGAAGCATTTCGATCCCTCTGGTGGAGAGGGAGTGCTTAATTACCATGTGCCACTGCTGTTAACCTCTGCAAATAAGTCTAATTATCACAGATTAATGAACAGAGCTTAGGCACATCTAAAGGGGCTTTGCATGTCATTATCTGCATAAACGCAGTTGTTCCCCATGCACATGGTTACGGGACTTTTATTATTATTATTTTTTAAGCTGCAGTCTGTGAAATATCAACAGTGCCTGTGAAATAGCTCAGGGTAGGGATCTCTTTCCAGGAAATCTTTAGGAAGCCTGTAAGTTGGGTGGCTGCTGCTTAGCTGTTTACTGATGAATCATGCCACATTGGTTCATAGGGAATAAAGCTTAGACGGTCGCCAAGGAAACAGGCTGAGATTTTGGAAATATCTGACACCACAGGGAAATTTCCAAGAAAAATCAATGTCTTAGTCAAGAGTCAGGTTAAGACTTATCTGCATCAGGGTGAGTAACAAAAATGCAAATATAACTTGAATGGTTCATTCCTGCCTGTTCATGACTTAAAAGCACACACAACACTTTGTGATTCTCAGAATATTTTCTACAAATTGAAGAAAATGGCCATTGTGGTGGTCATTAGAACGGAGCTGTGCCTGGCAGCCATCTTTGACTATGCCTGTGAGCTCGGATAGGCCCGTCCCTGGTGAAGAATTTGGAAATCCCAATATCATAATGTGGCAAGAGAGCAAGATGGCAGTTAAGAAAGGGCTTCAGCCATGCAGAGGCTGGGACCTAAGGAAGGTCTTGAGCACAAATCACCAGACATGTTTCATTAATAAATGATTAGATTTGCAAATCCTGTCAGCAGAGATTGCTATCACAGAATTAATGAAATAAATAATGAAACATTTCCAGTGTTTTTGGCAGGCTTTCAGAGTAGCGTGGATCTCTGCCTTTGTTGCAATTTATGGCTGTCTCTTTGATCAACTCCTGGGGACTTCAAGGAATGATTTTCCTGCTTCCGACACCTGCCTTTGGCTTTTATGTTTGCCTTTTTTTTTTTAACTTGACTTTTCATATCATTTTGAGCTTCAAACATAAATGTTCCCCAGGATAATTTCAGATAAAGAAACCCAACAGGGTGAATAATCTGCAGTAAAGAAAATCTGAATTGTACCTTGAGAAACAACCCATTTGATGCTGGGCTAGGAAAGGGGTAGGGGAGGGGTTTTGTTCATAGACCAACTTAAAAAATGTTCACAATTTTATTAAAATATCTCTATTCTATACACCTGAAGCTGAGAGCATGTCCTGTTCTAGAAGCAAACCAAGATGCCACTGAGTGGGAATAACCCAGCTAGTAGACAAACCATAGGCACAAGGCATTAGCAATGCAGGGGTAGCTTACATTTCTTTTGTTCAAAATGGAAAAAAAAAACAAACAAACAAGATTTTTTTCATAACTCAAAACAAGTATCAAAATAGCCATGGAAGAAATCACAACACTGTTGGGTTGGGTTTCTTTACACTTATTTTCTAACTTCATATTATTTAAATTTGAATTACTGTCAAGCATGGGAAAGAATGGGCCACCAATATCTATTTCCTGTATGGGACCTCTAATGGTCTTAATTTGCCCAGGTAATACATGAGATTTCTTCCTTGACCCATTCCAGTCATAAGGTGATGTAGCCATTATTCATAAACCTGACATTTTGGGTACTCTTTCAGAGGAAAGCATGATATTGACAATATAAATGGGATTTCAATCCTCTCCCTCTCCATCTCCACCCAGCACACATAAGGCAGGCAGGCAGACACACACACACACACTCACGCAAACACACGCACTCACACAAACACACGCACAGAATTTCCGGGAAATCCCAGTAAGTCCAGAGGTCAGGGTGCTGATGGATTGTTCGCTCCTGGAATTTTCTCCTTGGGAGCTGCCACTGTGCTCATTTTTATTTTTTGCCATTGGGAAAAATTATAGTGCAGCCAAGTTCAAATCCACTGAATTTTTTTAAAAATCCAATAAAAAGTGTATATTTGAGTGTCTTTATCTTTTCTAGCTTTATTCTGTGGCATAGCAATTCCACAGGCAAAGCACCTTGGACCTTTTCTGATTATGTGACATGATTGTTTTTTCTGTGACCAAATACCATCGCAGTAGAAAAAGTCTTGAAAAAGTAGAGAATTATTAAATTGAGGAAACAAAACTAATGCCAAAATTTTAAAGATCAGAATAAAATAAGCAATAGAAACTCCCATTTAGGCTTATAAGGAGGCATGTGACAGTTTGAAGATATATGGACCCCAGAAAAATATGTTCTTAGAGTTAATCCCTTCCTGTGGGTGTGGACCCATTGTAAATAGGATCTTTTGGTGGGTAAGCTCTTAAGATGTGACCCACCTCATTCTGGGTGAGTCTTAATCCTCTTACAGGAGTCCTTTATAAGAGAATGAAATTCAGACAAAGAGAGAGAAAGCCAGGGAAGCAAGAGGCTGAAAACAACAAAACCCAAAGAGAGACCAGTGGGTATCACCATGTGCCTTACCACGTGATAGAAGAGCCTAGGATCGCCGGCAGCCTGTCTTCGGGAATAAAGCATCTCCTGATGATACCAGGATTTAGACATTTTTTTCTCGCCCTCAAAACTGTATGCTTGTAAGCTAATAAGTTACCATTGTTAAAAGCCAACCTATTTTATGGTATCTGCTTTGAGCAGCTTAGGCAAACTAAAACAGGGTGTAAGGGCCGGTCTACAGGATAAGTAATCTTGAGCTGTAATTTCATGATACATCTTTTCAGTTAACTCCGAGAATTGTTCAGTTCTGCAATGGGTATTTATGTATATAGTAGGACATATGTGTGCATAGTAAATTGTATCTCTCATCTCATTCCAAGTTGAGAATAAGGAGATTGTATTATTATTATCAAATTATTACTGTATTTCATTGATTCTAAGACACACTAATTTTTTTTGTATCTTGTTAGATCTGAAATCAGGAGGCATATTAAAATCTCTATTATCCAGGCAGCAGTTATGATATAACTGTCTACACTGTACATGGGCATCAAAACTTTCAGAATGGGTGTCAACTACTACAATGGAAATCTTGAAAAAAGTAAGAAATACTACAACACCAATATTCTTAACGGGAAGAGATGATGTTAGGTGGGAAAGTCTGGGCATTGAGGACAGTGAGTGAGAAATAAAACAGAAACCACAACTTGCAAATAAGTTATACACACTCTGAGCTGCATAGCAAAGTAAGGTTAAAATGCTTTAACACCAGCTTGTTCTGTCCCACATATTCCAAGATAAGACCCCTGACTTCCAGCAACTCACCTCCTTTACACATTCTGCCCAATCCCTTCCCAACCCAGGCTTCCTAACTCCTGCCACAAACTACCCTACAACTACCACAGTCTCCCCACTTCCCCTAACTCCCCTTTTGAGATCTGCTGAGACTCTGCCAAGGTGGCACTTTCCCTGGTTCAGCAAGTTTAATGAACCCAGTTTGTGTGATCAGCAATTTTCCCTGGTGGTCTTGGTACAGAACTTTGACAACTTAAGAAAATTCAGTAGGGTCAGACTCCAATGCTAAGAAGTTTGAGGTATACATTAAATGATTTGACTTTACATTTCCTTATCAATGTATGCACAAGAGTGATACACAAAATATAGATTTAAATAGGTTTAAATGAACATTTGCAAAAGTATAAATTTTTTTAAAAAACTGGTAAGAAAGCATTGTTATAGTTCATTGGCATCAAATTTTCTTAGACATATAAAATAATGGCATATTATATAATTGATGGCATTTTACATTTGATAAAATAGAGTTTAGAGTTAATTTCATAAAATATAATAGCTAGTTCACCTTTTACCGGAAATTAATCATGGGCCACGCACTGTGCTAAGTGCTTTGCAAATGGGAACTCATTTAATTCTCCTGGCAACGCTAGCAGGTGGGTCGTGTTGATGAACAAACTGAGGTGTGGAGAGGGTCCATGGTCACCCTAAAGTAGATAGCTGATAAGTGGCCGAGGAGTCAGAGCTGAGCTCCAGGTAGTCTGCCTCCACTAGGTTAAAATGGGAGGGACAAATGGCGCGCACAGCACCCTTTTCTTAAAACTGGCCTAAAGCATTAATTAGAATGATAGTACCTGCACACAGCATGTACTAAATTTTGGGATTTGGGCTTTCAAGGGCCATATATTAACCAGTTCTTTGGTGCTCATCTAAGTGAAATTGTTTCCCTTGGATATTTAAGAAAAAGTACATTCTGAATCTAAAATATTTGCTGGCTTAGTTCTTCCAATAAAGAGCTTCCCTAGGTATTCAATGCCATATATCAGGGTTACAAAACAACCAAACAAATAAAAACAAACCTGGCACTGGGGCCATCCATTTAAGTCACTGCCTGACAGCTGTTCTGGGAATGGCTGTTGCCATGGGTTACTGCAGGGCACTCAGCATCCCAGCTGTACCCATCACATCTGCACCGGGCTCCCATCTCTCTGGAGAGATGACCCTTACTTTCCCCACCCCACCCCCACCTTTGTGGTTCATATTAAAGATTTTTTTTCCCTTTGAAAGAGAAATGGAATAGTAATATGCTAAAAATTCCCTGGATGTCACCTAGGGTGTTCTCTGCCCTTTGATGCTTTTGTTGCCCTCTGTTTTTCCTTGTAGATCACAGCATCAGCACTGTTTTTTCTATAAATCTCAACACAGGGTTCCAGCCTACTGCCTTCTACAGGTGGGGCCACAGTCAGGCATTGTCCATCAACGACTGTATCAATGTAGAGGCCAAGCAATTAATATTTTTCTAATTGGCTTTTCAGAAAATAGGCTATAACAATGTATTTCCAGGACTTTTGGTGTTTTTGTTCTTTCCCCCCCTTTCTTTCTCTTTTAAACCTCCTTTCTTATCCTTTCAATGCATTCACATATTCCATTTGACCAGGAGATTTGAGCAAGATGCACTCACTTTCCTTCTACCACCTGCTTCCCTCTCTTCACACACTGAAGGGTTCAGAAATCCATTAAAACCCCTTTTCGCCCCCACCTTTAAGTTTTAGGAAGGGGAGTGATTAAGGCAGAACATCTTACTTAGGTAGTGCTGTTTATTGAAAACATACATGCAAAAAATACAAGCATTACGTATACTCTACTATGATTTTATTTATCTGTTCTGATTCCTAAAGCCTTCAAAATTATGAAATATATTTGTCACCTATTACATATAAAAGGAAAGAGAATTTGTGGGAAGCACTTTAAGATTCTTGGGAAGAAATTTAGCATATGATCATTATTTTATTTCAGGCACTGGATGGGGCTTAAGAATCACTTCTTCCACTTACACTCTGGATCAAATTAAGTCTTGTCAAATATAATCTCCGTTACACTGACATTTTATAACAAGGAATTTGTTACCCATTACACATCTTTTTCCTTTGCCTTTTCTACCCATCACCTGATTCCCAACCATTACTTTCTAGCCAGCTCTTGCCCCTTTTCAAAGGTTTGTTTATAGGTTATTAAGAAAAAAAATGTCAACTCGCAGGCAGGATTAAGGTAGACACAGCTGGTGTCAACAAAAACAGACAGAGATGAAAGAGTATTGAGCATGTCTGAATGGACAGCCCCTGGGGCTTTCTTGTGACTCATCCTTGACCTTTACCCTCCCAAATCATGCCCAAGGCAAGTAAACAGCTTTTCAAAGCAGGCTACCTTCTGGGACTCTTCATACATTTTCATTTTAATCTCTTTGCAAAGTGGTCAAAAATAAATGTGTCTAAGAAGAGAAGTGCTACTGACAAAAGTTGCGTTTGAAATAATATAGAATCCCTCTGTTACCTGTCATACAGAGAGGGTCCTAAACCGCCCAACAGTTTATTCTAAATGAAAAGTAAAGGAAACAATCTTCGATGAGGGTTTTAAACATCTCTCCACACCATTCAAAATCATTACATGGCGTTTGAAAATATTGCCTTGAGACATCATGCATGACTTAATTTCTCCTTTGTATCTTGCAGATTGTCTATAATGAACATGCATTGCTTCTATAACCCGGAAAAAAGACTGTTTTGGCAAAATGGAATTACAGTATAAATTTTTAAATTATGAATAGACCACCTAGTGAGTTATTTTTATAAATGACTGGGATAAAAGAAGCGGCTTCTTAAAGTTGAACTATTTAAAAAGGTAGGTAAGCAGTCATAGGCCCAAGAAATATTTTCTAATATAAAAGAGAAGTTAAAGACAGACTTAAATGTTTCTTTGTCAAAAGGGTAAAATACTGTATCCCAAGCCAGGCAACAAGTATCTCTTTTGCATATTGCTTAGCCCAGATGGATAAAGGAAAATTTTCTATACCTAAAGCTGTAGTTTGCAAATTGTAAGTGAATTTTGCTATTAGTCACCCTTAGCTGTGGGGGAAAAAAAACCCTTGAGACCCCCAAATAATTTAACCCATAAAATCTCAGTCACTACTTGATTACGAATGGAATGGCAAACAATAGAATGATGACAGAATGAGATGCCTGCAATCCTTCCTCCATCTCATTTTCAGTGAAATTTCTTCATCTGATAGTACCATTTCCTTTTTCAAGGTCCCAGTGGGTTAAATGTTGAAAATAAGTGAAAGGTAGGTTAACTCGTTCTCATACTCAATTCAGAGAGAAGAGAAATTCAAGTCCTGATAATCATGTTGTGAGGAAAATGACTTCAATCATTTATCCACTAAGTACACATTGGAAGGGGAAACCTACCCAAACAAAACAACAAAACTTATTTCAGCTAAAGAACACTGTTGAGGAATCTAATTTGGAATGTGTTCCAAGTGTTAGTTTTACTGAATCCTAAACATCCAGCTTTTTACAGACTTGCAAATCAAATTGCTTTATGGTTATAGGAGCGTTTAATACAGTGTGACCAGTTTAAAGTTAACATTTGGTATTCGGAATGATTAATGGCACCATATTGTATTTCAATTACTACAAGATACATCTCTGTAATAAACGATGGCAATAATATTCACATTAAGTCAATAAAAAGCATCTTCAAAGTGTGATGTATAAGTGCCATTATTATAGTATAAGTTGATCACATCATACAATGAATCATCAACAGTGTAACAGGAAATCTCGATACCAAAACATATATTTTCATTTCGGTGCACAGGGATTTTGGCAGATCACCCTCATTAGTATTAATAGGAGTTAAGTGAAAATCTTCGCACATATGCACAAGAGAGCTTCTTCTTTCCCCAGCCTAACTGTGCTCCGCTCTCTCTGAACTGCATTTTAGCAGGTCTAAGTATGAGAAACCAACTTATTTTTAAGAGCTTTCAAGTCCAAAGGGAACTAGATGTGACAAGTGACTTAACTATGTGCTAGAAAACCAATATTTGAGCAAACAGGTAACAAATAATAGGCATTTATTTTCCAAAAGGGGCTGCCCATTTGAGGAAAGGAGTTTGGGCACTGTGGCATTTAGAGAAGCTTCTGGATGAGAAATCCTGGGACTAGGGAGAGTTCATTGTTTTTTTTAAATTGTTCTGAATGGTGCCTAGTTACAAGGTCATAGATGAGATGGCCCCAGGAAGTCCAGGAAAGAAGGCAAGTGTGGAAAAAGGTAGGGGAGGTGAGTGGTTTCCCCTCCCCTCTATCTGCTTTCCTGTCCCTCCCCACATGGCTTCAGCTGACTTGAGCGCCATGACTGAATTAATGAATGAGAGGTCCCCTTCGATGGTGCTGGGAGTGGGAACTCAGGCCACCAGTCTAACAACTCCACAAAACTTGGTTCTCTGCCTGGAGGGGCAGTGCAGGAGGAAGTGAGTATCAACTCCAAGAGAGCAGTGCACGAATGTGCGGGCACGGTAGTATTTGTCGGTAATGTCCTCATACAGTTGGGTAGGCATGCAATTGTATGATTGCTATCTTACAATAGTTATGTACAAATATAATTGGAAGAACAAAGGGGGGACAGCATGATCTTTTTCTTTCTTCTTTACTATTTTAAAATTTTAGTTTAGTTTTTTTTTTAATTCTCTCTTGCAGACCACGTGATATTAGAGGTCTAGGCAATTGCTAGTGATACTGTAGAACCAAAACAACTTTTGTAATTAATAGCCTGTTTATGTAATTACTAATTAGAAGAAAATGGAGTCAACATCAGAATAAGAGCTCTGTTTACTCCCACTACAACCCAATGTCATCAAGGAAGAATTCTAGAATACTGAGAGACATTCGAAAGCTAGCGACAACGCCAAAAAAACAGCAACGTGAGATGGATATGGATGCCAGCATAGAGTTGAATTAGAGCTACGTCAAATCAAAATTTTATTAGAAATCTGGGTTTACTGTCCACAGACAGCTTTGTCACATAATCCTCTTTATAGTCAGGAAAAGTAGGAGTCCTATAGCTAAATCTTTCCCTAATTTCTAGCTATGAGAGGAAATGTGGGAAATGTAGCTATGGGGAATGGTAAGTTGCTTAACCTCCTTGGGCCTTGGTTTCCCCATTTTACAGTAGAGGTGGTGGCCACCTTCCAGCATTCCATCTAACATGGAAGTCCTAACACAGTCCATGGCTGCTTTAACTCACAATTCTGAATCTCCCCAAATTCTAAAAAATAGAAGTTGTTTTGATTTTTCACTTGTAAGTTGGTGCCAAATCTAGTATGGTGGCAAAACCTAACTTGAACCAACATGAGGCTGTGTATAGGATCTATTTAATCCCATTTATTGTGATTTGCTGCAGAAATATTAATGTGCATTACCTTTCTAAAATCCAAAAATTCTAAATTCCAAAACATATCTAGGGCCAAAGAGTCCATAGAGGGCACTGTAGACCTATAGGATGATGATGAAGATGATGACAGCCCCAGCACTTTTATCTCTCATTAGTCCTGGGTTTTGCTCTTCATTTTTGGTTTCTGTATCTCCCAGGGACCTCCCTGTATTGTCCATTGCTTCCATTGCATCCCAGTTTTGGAACAGAACCTACCACCCACTCCCAGTTTCTCGTACTGACTCTGTTCACCCTCTGATTTGATTTTACTTATCCTCTGGTGCTCTGGGTCCAACCATGGATGGCCTCTGGGAATGAAAAACTTAGCTTGATACTTGTAAATGGATCAGGACAATCGATTGTTCGATTTGACTGTGAGAAACAGATGGCTTGCTTAGTAAGGAAGGAAGAGGGGCACAGAATGTAGGAACAATTCATCTTCCTCTAAAGTAGAGTCCATTCACACAGACACCTAATTTATTTTTTTATTCATTATAATTCATTGTATATAAAAAAGATTCCTGCAAGCAACATGTTTTGTGGTACAAATTCCATTATCTA
>PVKH010024590.1:0-13598 GCA_004027955.1 Chaetophractus vellerosus
TCCTGTAGTCAGAAGCAGCTTTAGGACAGCTAAAGCAGTATGAGAAAACTTCCAGTAAAAGCGGCCGGGGGCAAAGAATTACCTGCTTTAATTCATACCATAGAACACCAGGGAGGGGTTGAATCTCTATTTTCTGGGGAGTAAAGGGGACATTCCACTTCATGTAAAAGGGGGAATTCCTAAGGCCGCAAGCAAGCACAAGTCCAGAACAAGACACAAACTCAGAAAAGATGGAGAGGACACTGCAGTTCACTTTCACCTCAGGCCGATATGCTTGATAGGAGGGATAAACTCTGAAGGAGATCAAATCCAAATAACAAAGACATGAAGGGTCGTTTCTGCTGTGGTTTGTTTTTGAAATCTCTCATATATTACTAGCTGGATACAAACTTAAGGAACAGAGAGCTAAGGAACTAAATGTCAGATTTAACACTTCAAAATATTAAAATGTACAGTGCGTAAGAAAAGATTATACAACAAAAAAAGAAATGATAACCCATCCAAAGGAACAAGATAAAAATGCAGAAACCATCAATTAAGGGGACCAGATATTGGACATAACAAAGACTTTTAAAATGACCTCTGACCACAGTGGAATGAAACTAGAAATTCACAACAGAGGAAGAACTGTAACTTTCACAAATATGTAAAAATTAAACAATGAACTCTTAAACAACCTGTTAGTCAAAGAAGAAATCACAAGGGAAATTAGGAAAAAACTTGAGATGAATGAAATAAAAAACACAATATATGAAAACCAATGGGATGCAGCAAAGGCAGGGCTGAGGGAAATTTTTGATCCTAAACGTTCGCATTAAAAGAGAAGAAATATCTCAAGTCAGAAACCTAACCTCACAACTAGAGAATATAAAAAATGAAGAAAAAACTAAATCTAAAGTGAGCAGAAGGAAGTAACAAAAAATAGGGTGGAAATAAATGAAATAGATAATAAAAAATAGAGAGAATTAAGAAAAGAAAATTTGCTTCTCTGAAAAAGATCAAGCATCAACAAATGTTTTTTATTGTCTAGTGAAACTGAGAAAGAGAGAGAAGACACAATAACAAAACCAGAAATGAAAGTGTGGGCATTTCTACCTACCTCAAAGAAATAAAAAAGGATTATAACAGGATATTATGAATAACTGCACACCAAAATTTGATAAGTTAGATAAAATGGACAAATCCCCAGAAACACACAAATTACCCACACTAACTCAAGAAAAAAATAAAAGATCTCTACAGACTAAAACAAGTTAAGAGATCAGTAATCAAATAAGAACCTCCTAAAAGACTAAAACCCAAGTCCAGATGGCTTCATTAGAGAATTTTACCAAACATTACAAGAAGAATTTACAGCAATACTGCTCAAACACTTCCAAAAAATTAAAGATGTAGGAACACTTCCTAACTCAGCCTTTGAGGTTAATATCACCTCAATACCAAAATCATAAAGATACCACAAGAAAAAAAAATTACAGACCATAACCCTAATGAATATAGATGCAAAAATTCTCAACAAAATACTATCAAAGTGAATCCAACAAGACACTAAAAGAATTATACACCATTATCAAGGGGGATTTATCCCAGGTATGTAATAATGGTTCAACATAATAAAATCAATTGATGCATTACACCATATAAATAGAAAAAAAGGAGGAAAAAAAAACAAACAACTTATCATCTCAATTAACACAGCAAACCTATTTGACAAAACCCAGTACCCCAACTTGATAAAAAAAAAAAAAACTCAGAAAATTAAGAATATTAGGAAACTTCCTCAACATGATAAAGGGCATATATGAAAAAATCCAGTGAATATAATACATAAAGATGACAAAAAAAGATTGTATCATCTCACTGATATGAACTAAATGTGATAAGTAAACTCATGGAGGTAAACTATAGATTACAGGATCCTAGGAGATAGAATGTGGGTTGAAAAGGGGGAGCTAATGCTGAATGTATGTAGAAAGTTTAATAACATTGATTGTAAATGTGTGGAAATGGATGGAGTTAATAGTAACATATTATAATAAGTGTAATTAACACTGCTGATTTATAAATGTGATTGTGGGGGCCGGCTGTATAGCCCAGTGGATAAGGGCGCCGGTACACCACATGGGAGGCCCCAAGTTCGGTTCCTGGGAACCTCTCCGAGCAGGCAGATGGCCTTGAGAAAGGCAAGCCACTGTGGGCGGGGCAAAGCTGCTGTGGGCAAGGCAAAAAGCCGCCACGGGCAGGGCGGAGCCGCCACAGGCATGGCAAGTCACCCGTGAAACACGGAGCTGCCGCCCACAAATCACAGAGCCGAGCAGCTCGCAAAATCACGGAGCTGTGCTGCCCGCAAAACACGGAGCGGAGCCACCCGTGAAACGGAATGGAGCCACCCACGAGCGGGGCAAGCCTCCTGCACAGAAGGCTGACTCTGCGCGTCGCCGCAAAGACGGGGGGAGACAGGAAGCAGACATAGAAGAACACAGAAGAATGGACACAGCAAAAGCAAGCAGAAAGGGGGGGGGGAAATGTAACAAAAAAAAAAGTTAAAAATAAATAAATAAATAAATAAATAAATGTGATTGTGGCTGAAAGGGAGGTTAATGTCAATTGAAAGACAGCTTGAGGATCATCTAGGGACTGTATAACATAATGATTTCAGTGGTGCATGAGAATTTCAGTCAATTGTATAAATACAAGAATTTTCCTCTATTATAAGGTGTAAGAATATGGTGGCATATAGGAAGACTATTGTAACTTACAGATTATAGTTAACAGTCATATTGTAATATTTTAACAGCAAAAGTAAATAAGGTACTATATCAATTCTAAAGGCCAACAATGGTATGTGACTATTCCTTTTGGAGTAATAAAGACTTTCTAAAATGGACTGAGATGATAAGAACATAACTCTGCAATGAAATTGAGAGCCACTGAATGTACACTTTAGATGGATTGTACAAGAGAGGAGACTGCATAACACAGTGAACCCCATGGTGGATGATGGACTGAGGTCAACAGTACAAATAAGAGGACATTCTCTCAGGAACTATAACAAATATAAAATACCAATACATGATATTGATAATAGGATGACATATTAGTCAGCCAATGGGGTGCTGATGCAAAATATGAGAAATCTGTTTGCTTTTATAAAGGGTATTTATTTGGGATAGAAGCTTACAGTCACAAGGCCATAAAGCATAAGTAACTTCCCTCACCAAAGTCTGTTGCCACATGTTGGAGCAAGATGGCTGCCGACATTCAGCCTTCCTCTTCCTCTTAAGGATCCATGGTAAGGCTCCCTAAGCTTTGTCTTTCTCCCCAGGGCTTGGTTCTTTCCAGGATCAGCTGCTTGTTTTCTCCACAAGGTCAGCTGTAGACTATCAGGTGAATGGCTCATCTCTTTTCCCAGGGCCTTCCCTCCTTTCTCAAGACCAAGCTCCTCTGTGTTCTTCTCCTGTATGTTCACTTCTCAGGCTCTAGCTCAAAACTCAGCATCAGAACTCCAATTCTGTCCTTTACCATGTCTTTTATCTGTGAATTCCCACCCACCAAGGGGCAGGGACACAGTGCCCTACTGATGTGGCCCAGTCAAGGCCCTAATCATAATATAATCACACCCAGAGGAACAGATCAGTTTGCAAATATAATCCAATATCTGTTTGTGCAATTCATAAATAATGCCAAACTGTTACAGATGGTTTTTGGGAAAATACACCAAATCTATAGGTAACAGTAATATTTGATGATGTTCTTTCTACATTTGTAACAAATGTGTCACAACAATGTAAGCTTTTCGTGGTGGGATGATGTATGGGAACCCTGTATGGTATGAGTGATTATTTTGTAAATTCACAACTTCTGTATTAAAATCAAACAAACAAAAAATCCACAGTGAACATCATACACAATGGTGAAAACGAAAAGCTACCTCCCTAATATCAGGAATAAGATAAGGATATCCACCATCACCACTGTATTATTCAACATTTTATGGGATATTCTAGCTTGAACAATTAGGAAAGATAAAGAAATAAAAGACTTCTGAATTGGAAAGGAAGGAGTAAAACTTTCCTTATTTGCAGGTGGCATGATCCTATTTACAGAAAATCCTGATAAACAACAACAACAACAACAACAACAAAGTCATTAGAACTAATAAATGAACTCAGCAAAGTAGTGGCATACAAGATCAACATGCAAAAATCAGCAGTGCTTCTATATACTTGTAACAAACAATCTGCAGAGGAAATCAAGAAAAAATTCCATTTACAATAGCAACTGAAAATCAAATATCTAAGGATAAATTTAACCTAGGATGTACAGGAGTTGTACATGGGAAACTATAAAGCATTGCTAAAAGAAATTAACAAACAATCTGCAGAGGAAATCAAGAAAAAATTCCATTTACAATAGCAACTGAAAATCAAATATCTAGGGATAAATTTAACCTAGGATGTACAGGAGTTGTACATGGGAAACTATAAAACATTGCTAAAAGAAATTAAAGATCTAAGTAACTAGATCATGGATTTGGAAACTAAATATTGTTCATGGATTTGGAAACTAAATATTGATAAGATGTCAATTCTAACCAAAGTGATTTACAAATTCAATGCAACCCTCCCCAAAATTCCAACAGCCTTCTTTGTAGAAATGGAAAAGTCAATCAGCAAATCTATGTGGAAGGGTAAGGGGACCCATGTAGACAAAACTTTCTTGAAAGAGAATGAAACTGGAGGATTTATACTTTCCAATTTTTAAACTTATTACAAAACTATTGCAATAATCAAAACTCTATGGTACTGGCAGAATGTCAGACAGATAGGCTGATGGAATTAAATTGGGAGTTAAGAAATAAACCCTCACATCTATCATCAAATGATTTTTGGCAGGGATGCCAAGTCTACTAAGTGGGGAAAGCATGGTAGCCTTCAACAAATGGTGCTGGGAAAATTGGATAATCAGATGCAAAAGAATGAATGTGGACCTGCACATCACACAGTTTATAAAATTAAACCAAAATGAATCATACCCCTAAATATAAATCCAAAACTATAAAAATCCTGGAAGAAACCAGAAGCATCTTCAGAGTCTTGTGTTAAGCAATGGTTTCTTAGAATTTACACCCAAAGCACAAGCAACAAAAGAAAAAATAGATAAATGGGACTTCATCAAAATTTTAAACACTTTTGAACCAAAGAACTTTATCATGAAAATAAAAAGACATTATTCACAATGGAAGAAAATATTTGGAAACCACTTATTCTATAAGGGTTTAATATGCAGAATATATACAGAGGTCCTACAATGCAAGAACAAAAAGACAAACGATCTAATATAAAAATAGACAATTTTGTTTTCAAAGTTTTAGGTCACAGCAAAGTTGCACACAGAATGCAGGAGACTCTCATAAACCCAACATCCTCCCCCTTTCCTCCTCCCCCCCATATTAATATCTTTTTATATGTGGGCTGCAGCATTGTTATAATTGATATACAAATAGTGAAACTAGCTACTAAACATTGTCAGTGGTTTACACTATGGTTTACATTTTAGACCATACACTTTTATAAATCTTGATGATATTTACCATGTCCAGTGTCCATCACTGCATGGTAATGAAGAACATTTCCACTGACCACTAAATACCCTCTGTTTAATCTATTCTATTCCTCCCACTCCATCCCCCCGGGGCCCACGATGACCCCCCGGCTTGACTCGTTGGATGACAAGATTCATGGTTACATGCAATAAGAGGTCTTGACACACTGGTTTGTCCTCCCATATTAGGAAATGACTTCCTCTTAAGAGACTCCTGCCTGTCTGTTGAACAAATTGGTCCTCCCAAAGATGGGAGTCCAATTCCTCGCTCATTATGTGGGTCTCCACCCACTGATACAGCACATTATGAAAAATAGTGAGACACTGGGTAATGAGAGGGGGAAGGAGCCATGGTACAGAATGGACACCAGATACTGCAGTGATGAAAGGCAAAATATGAACCTAAATATAAGGTATATAAAAATGTTCAAATGTTCATGGGGCATTGTCACAGTGGGTGGAGAATCACTCAATAAATGAGGGAATACTGAATTCCCATCCTGGAGAGCTCTGCAACAGTCCCCCAAGTGCAGGGGCAATAACTGGCAAAAGAGGATGATCCATGATGGGCCCTTGATATTGATGACTAGCCTTATGAGTCTTTGCTCCTGGAATGGAAATTTAGCCTATTTTTATGGGGTGCCTAAGGGTTGCCTCCTGAGAGCCTCCTTGTTGCTCAAATGTGGCCTTTCTCTAAGCCAAATTCAGCATATGAATGCATTACCTTCCTCCCAGCATGGGACATGACTCTTGGGGATGAGCCTCCATGGCACTGAGGGATTGCTACCAAGTGCCAACTGGCAATGTGACTGGAAAAAGACCTTGAATGAAAGGGGGAAAAGGTAAAGACAAATGAATTTATATGGCTAAGAGACTTCAAAATGAGTCAGGAGGTCATCCCAGAAGCAACGCTGACACACATCTCAATAGGATCTCAAAGAATTCCAAAGTAAATATCACCCCAAATAGTGGGATTTCTGAGGGCTCTACAGACACTGAGGTCCTATGTCAGGGCATAGGTCCTTTGGTGCCTTGACAGTGGGCCCTACTTTGGAGTTTGTGCTCCTGAGAGTGACAGAGTTGAACTCAACTATGTCTTCCCTATACATGGCTTATCTGTCCTTTCTATTTAAACCTACACTTGGTGCTGGAGTTTGTAGGGGTACATTCAGAGACTTGAGTCTTTGGGCTGTCCATGTGCCAGCTGGGCCTGAAGCCTCGGTGGAGCAGCAACTCCTACTCTACAGCTCATTGGACTCACTCATGACAACTAACGGGGAGATGATGATGGACAATGGCCATCCCAGGGAATGGACAGGGTCTGCAGCTGCAGGCAGGATAATCCCATCCATCTTCCCAATGGGATATAAGCCCCCTCTGAGTTGGAGATGGAGTGGACATCACCATCCCAGACTCCTCAGAATGGGGGGAAGAACTAGGGACTAGAGTGGACTTACTTGTATTCTACTATAGACATATCGTGATTCAAGCAATGGAAGAAATTACAACATTGATGTGGAGCCAGTGGCCACTGGAGGCTCTGTGGGCAGGGAGAGGGAAAAGCAGTTGTAAAACAGGGGCTTTTTGGGGCCTTGGGAATTGTCCTGAGTGACATTGCAATGACAGATATAGGCCATTTTATATCATCATATAACATGCAGAACTGTGTGGGAGAGAGTGTGGTCTGCAATGTGAACTGTGGTCCATGCTTAATGGCAAAGCCCCAGGATGTGTTTATCAATTGCAATTAATGTGCCACACTAATGAAGGATGTTTATGTGGGAAGTTGTGGGAGGTATGGGAGGAGGGGTGTAACATTTATGTTATCTAAGTATCTTTAAAAAAATAAAAATAAAAATAGACAAAATTTACTTGAGCAGCCATTTCTTGAAAGAAGTTATACAAATGGACAAAATCACATGAAAAGATCCTCAACATCATTAGCCATTAGGGAACTGAAAGTCAAACCCACAATGGGATACCGTTTCAAAATTACAAGTGTTGGAGAGGATGTGGATAAATAGGATCACTTATTTATTGCTGGTGGTAATGTAAAATGGTGTAGCTGCTGTACAAAAAGGTTTGACTATTCCACAATAAGTTAAATATAGAATTACCATATGACCCACAAATTCCAATTCTAGATATGTACCCCAAAAATTGAAATCAAGAATTGGAAAGAATATATGTACACCAATATTCATAGCAGACTTATTCACAATTGCCAAAAGATGGAAGCAATCCAATTTCCCATCACCTCATGAATGTATAAACAAAATGATGTATATATTAAAAGTGGAATATTTTTAGTCATAAGTTCTCATACATGAAACATCATAGAGGAACCTTGAAGGCATCATGTTGATTGAAACATGTCAGATTTAAAAGCACAAATATTATGTATCACTTATATGAAATAATCAGAATTATTATTTATATAGATTTAGAAACTAGAGTGCAGGTTACCAGTGCAATTGGTACAGAGTTTCTGTTGTGAAGGAAAATGTTGGTAATGGATGGTGGTGGTGACAGCATAAGATGTGACTGTAACTAAGACTACTGATTTATATATTTGAATGTTGTCTAAAGGGGAAATTTTAGGTTGTATAGCTATTACTAGAATCATAGTAAAAAATGTAGACTCTACAATTAAACAGTGAACCCTAAGGTAAACTATGAGTTGCATTTAATGTTGTAATTATAAAAATATTATTTCATCAATTGTAATATAACGCAATGTGTTCATAATAGGGGAAATTGTGTGTGGGGGTGGTGAGTAAATGGGAATTCTCTAATTTTTGCATGATTTTTCTGTAAACCAGCTACATTTCAAAAGAAAAGAAAAACTCTCAAACACCCTTTCTTACATGAGATCATCCTATAGGGAAAATTAATCATTCATTCTTTTTAACCCCTACCAAACTTATTTCTACTCTATGGATTAAAATGTACATACCATAAAATTGATCCATTTTATGTGTAAATTCAATGATTTTTTAATAAATTCAAAGAGCTATATAATCAACATCACAATTCAATTTTAGAACATTTTATCACTCCAAAAGGAAACCATTTATATTCTTTCCTTGTTCTTAACCCCAGCCCCAGGCAACCACTGATGAACTTTATGTCTCTATAGATTTGCCTTTTCTGAAAATTTCATATAAATTGACTTATATAATAAATAGTCTTTTGTGTCTGAATCATTTATTTATGTGATTTTTGAGGTTTATATATCCTTTAGCTTGTATCAGTACTTCATTTCTTTTTATTGCTGAATATTATTCCATTGTATGGGCATACCACATTGTGTTTATTCACCAACTGATAAATAAGTGGCCTATTTCACTTTTCTGCTATTATGAAGAATGCTGCTATGAACATTCATATAGAGGTCTTTGTGTGGGCATATGCACTCTTTTCTCTTGCGTATATACCTAAGAACCCTAAGAAATCATTATCCCTTTTCTGTGTCTTGTAATATAATCTACTTTAGTATGATTATTTTGGACCTATGTTTCTAAGTAATTCATCTTCTGTAATAATGGAAGTTCTCCCATGTCCTTTACTCGGCACTTTTTTGCATAGTGAGTACCTTGATTAGCTCACCCTTTCCCAAGGTGTAATTATAATTTCCACTTGAATGACTTAAGTACATTTAGCTTCATCTCCCTTTTGTGTTCAATTTTGGGGTATACCTGCTATATGGTAAATGGAACCTAAAATCTTGACAGGTAGAATATTGATAGTGTGTTTTATTAAGGCTCTCTGCAATCATGGTTTTATAAATATTATCTTTAAGGAACAAATAATAATTAAGCTAAGTCTAAAATAAAATGTTTAAAGTAGTTTCTTTAAATATGTGCTTTCAAATATTCACATTTGGTATCTATTTCATCTCAACTTCATTTAGAAAGGATTAGCTCTGTAGAAAAAGAATTAAGGAATATCTATTTAGACTATATTATATGTGATAAGGAAAAACATTTTTTTAAAATTTCATCTATTTGCTATTGTGTTTTCTTTTCATTTTTAATTATTGAAAACTATATTTGTACCTGATATAATTTTTTGTAAGTGGCAGTAGTTTCAAATTCTGATGTTGTTTTTCCCATTTTCTTTATATAAAAGGAAATAGAAAGTTATTTTAATGGCAAATTGTGTGCAAATTCGGTGTTGGTGGAGTTGGTGGAATCATCCATTATACAAAAATAAAATGTACCTGGTTGGAGTATTACAAAGGTTGTAATTTCATCTTTAGGTTCCCACTTGCAATTTATGACTTCAACAACTACAATGGAAATTACAGCTTGAAGCCCACATGGTGCACTTTATTTTCTATTCTTAAATCTTGAGGGTGTAAGGGAGAGCTAAATTCATGACAAGGATCCCACAGTTGTTAGATCAATGCTGAAGATAAAATTTCTAGGTACACGATTTAATAAAAGAAGCTCAGTTTCCTCCATTTAATTTTTGCCTCTATTTCCTCTTTCCTCTCATCTTTTTCAGTTCCTATTTTACATTTTCATCAAAGTCAAGTTGAAATTAGAGTCCACTTATATTTAAAAGCATTATGTGTTAGATGAAAGGAAAACTACAATGCATACTCTGATTTTTATAGCCACCAAATGTTATACCCTAAAACTGTAACACCTTTCTGTGAAAAATATATTTATGAGTAAAATTATATGAACAGCTATTCATTAGAAAGAGAGGAGAAAAACAGTGCTGCGTCTACTAATCCCAATACTTACAGGTGTTTCTATTTAGCTTTGGGCTTTAAGACCATCTTTTTATAATATAAAACTGTATGAAAACTCTGTTATTCCCTTTTGTTCCTATTCTCTTAAAAAGAACTTTGTTTTCCTAAAGATGAACCCAAATTATTCTGAGAAGTTTGAGACATGAGGGTACATATTGGTTATATATTATGTGAATTTCAATGTACAAATTGACACTGTTTAGGCCAGAATCAGAGAATGTATACTTAACAAAGTGAATGCTGCAGTTTGTACCCTGGTATAGATGATTTTAGATTTTGACATAGAAAGAAAAGCTATATGAGTAAAATCCAAGCAGAACTTCAAAGTTTCTCAAAAATGTGATGTTATCAAGGATGCAGCAACATGGACATGCACACACTGCTTATGACAATTTAAGTTGATCCAACTCTTTGGAAAAGTAATAAAGAAATATGTCTAGGGGCCGGCTCGATAGCCCAGTGGATAGGGTGCCGGCGTACCACATGGGAGGCCCCGGGTTCGGTTCCCGGGGACCTCTCCTAGCGTGCAGACCGCCTTGAGAAGGGCAAGCCGCCATGGGCGGGCCGGAGCCGCCGTGGGCAGGGCAAGAAGCTGCCACGGACAGGGCAAGAGCCGCCACGGGCAGGGCAGGTCGCCTGCGGATGGAGCGCAGCCAGCCACCCGCGAACTGAAAGCCGGCCGTGAACGGACGCAGAGACCGCCCACGAGCGGGGAAAGCCGCGCCTGCGCAGTGACCACTCTCGGTGCATCGCCGCAGCGGGGGGGAAGGGGAGATATGTAATAAAATAAATAAATCTTTTTTTAAAAAAAAGAAATATGTATATTTATATTAAGAATTTGAAAAATTCTGGGAATATATACAAATAAATATCTCAAAATGAGTTTTATAAAAAGGTCTAAATTAAAACATGTTTAGTGTGGTTTAGTATAAAAATATTAATTTGGAGAGTATTAGATAATTTAAATATTCTACAGTACAAATACAATTTACTAAGATATAGTAATTTCCCTTAGTATAGTGTAATGTTCCAATATTAAAAAATAATCATTATATACATTATCTAATCATGTAAGAATTTGTTATTATGTAAGTTAAGTAAAAGTAGATTATAAAATAGGAAATGCAATATAATTATAAGTTCATAGAAAAATGAGCAGAGGAGAAATTAACAAAAATGTGAGGTGCAGCTACACCTTGGTTTTATTATAGTGGCTTGAATATGGCTCACCTTTTTTAGATATTTGCCAATTTTCAATGCATTTATCCTTCATGTACACATTTAGTTTATTAGCTGAATGTGAAACAACCATACTTACGTATTTAATTTTTTAATGCAGAATTTTAAAACCTGCTTTATTGAATTATGCTGTTCTCCTTGATTAACTCTCAGGAAGATTGCTTTTCTGGTCAATTTCAGGTTTTATAAAGGCAGGTTCAGGGAAGTTGATGTGTCTCAAGCAGTTGAGTTCCTGCCTACCACATAAGAGGTCCTGGGTTCTGTTCCCAGTGCCTCTTAAAGAAGATGAGCAAGACAGCAAGCTGGCACAATGAGGAGATGCAATGAGAGACACAGGAAGCAGGGAGAGGATGTGGCTCAAGAGATTGGGTGCCTCCCTCCCACATGGGAGGTCCTGGGTTTGGTTCCCGGTGCCTCCTAAAAAGAAGATGAGTAGACACAGAGAGCACACAATAAACAGACACAAAGAGGAGACAGCGAGTGCAAAACAATGGGTGGGTGAAATAGATAAAATAAATATTAAAAAAAAAAAGCAGGCTCATTCTAATAACACAAGCATCAGTCTTTAATGCAATTTAATATTCTTTCTTCTCCCAGATAGGTCTGAATAAGACTCAGAAACTGGCCTTGAGGTAAAGGATAGTGGTTTGATTTATCCTATTTCCTCAGCTTACCCTTATCTCTTCTTTTCCACTCATTATGCTGCCTCCTTTCCATCCATAGTAGGAATGGAGGGTGGAAGGCATGTAAGTAGGAGAAAAGGTCTTAGCTTCATAATGCAGGTGTATTCTTCAGAGAGTGTTCTCTTGGGTGTGACAGAAGCCCAAATGCTGCATTGTGTCTCATGTGATGACTATTATGACTCGTGGGTTCCTCTGATGTCATTTAACTGGGGATCTTCTAAGTACCCTCCCCTGGTATGGGTTAGGCAACATCTAGTTGACCATTCATGCCCTCCTTCACTCTGAGCTTCTACATCTAAAGGTACACTTCCAACATCTTACTGTCAAAGCTACCTAACTTGGGCAGCAAGTTCTCTTGGTCTGGTTATTCTATAAGACACTAGAGGGTCTGACTAAATTTCAAGTACCCGCTTGACCCACAAGAGAAGATTTGCAAGGTTTCCATTTTGCCAGTGGAAGTACAGCTTGTTCCCCCTAAAATCTTTTCTGCTTACTGTGCATACAGGATGCTCTTATCACCCTTAGTCCCCACTCCACAAACGCAGGGGAAATATGCCTCCCATGGGATGTCAGTTAATATAGTGTGAGATATACACACTGAGATAGAGTTGTGAACAGTTTAATGGGTTGTTAAACTCATGAAATTTGGTCAACTAGTTGGGAAGAAAAGGCCAGGCCCTAGTATCCTGGCTGTTTTATTGCTGGATGGAAGCTACCCAGCAAGAGTGTGTTCTTGCCTCAAAAGTGGTAGAAGATCACAAAAGTTCTCCAGCTTGAAGCTGGCAGCTCACTGCACTCCTCACAGCTGAAGGAAAATTTATTTCTTGAAGGGATACCTGCTTGCTGCAAAACATGGCAGGCCCACGTGGGGAGTTAGTATGCAGGCAGTTATCAAAAGAGATCATCTCTCAAATCTCCCTCCTATCAAATATCCTTAAGAATCGTGATGGATTTAGATGGGTTTGGAATTTCTTTTTTTTTTTGGTTATCCTTAGTTCAGCATAGATTGGCTAACATTTTTCTTTGGAATATGTGGGTGCCTTATACCATTTCACTTTTGAAGATTCAGTTGAAATGCTGGAAAACGAGGAATCACATTAAAGACCAAGATCAAACCTAAACTCTTGTGAAATCTTTCTTGATTTCTGCAGGCAGAGTTTGAGTTTTAGAACCTTGTGCTTGGCAGCTTGGTTCAAGAGATGCTTTACAGAGTCTTATTCATTGGGCCAATCCACCATGACCTGTTATACAGAACTTAACTTGAGTGGCTTTAAATGTTTACATGAAGATTGGGTGATATTTCCAAGAAT
>PVKH010024591.1:0-13598 GCA_004027955.1 Chaetophractus vellerosus
TGCCCGTGGGGGCTCCGCCCTGCCCGTGGCGGCTTTTTACCTTGCCCACGGTGGCTTTTTGCCCCGCCCACGGTGGCTTGCCTTTCTCAAGGCCATCTGCCCGCTCAGAGAGGTCCCCGGGAACCAAACCTGGGCCTCCCATGTGGTACCCCAGCACGCTCTTTATCCACTGAGCTATCTAGCTGGGCCCTTTGCCAAAATCTTATTTGTAGTTAATATTTCTCCCTTTTGATTCATGGTCTTTTTCCGGGTATATTGCTATTTGGTGCTTGGTAATAATCATGGAGGGAGGTTCATCCCCAGGAGTCATGTCCCACTCCAGGGGGAAGATAGTACATTTGTATGCTGACTTTGGCTTGGAGAGAGGCTACATTTGAGCAACAAGGAGGCTTTTAGGAGGTAACTCTTAAGCAACATATAATACTCAGGTAAGTTTCAATTTCAAAAGAAAATGTTCATAAGTACAATCATCAATACCAAGGGCCTATCGCAATGGTCCATCTTTCTTCATTAGGCACTCCCCCTGTGCTCAGGGGATTCTTGCTGTCCCATTAAAGAACGTAGTAGTGCTCCCCAGGATGGGAATTTGATATTTTAATTTTTTTGTATTTTAATTGTTATTTTAAAAATATCATTATTATTTCATTTTCTTATTAATTTTATCTGATTATTTTGTTAGCTTCATTTATTGAAGAGATTTTGGATCACAGAAGGGTCCCAATTGTGGCAGGGGTGGATCAGTGGTATGGGGTGTTGGTGATGGGGAGATGCTTGGCATGGGGTTCACTTGGAGCATTCCTCTAAGGCATATGAATGTATTCAAGTGCTCATTGGGCATTATCACAGTGGGTGGAGATCCACACAATCATTGAAAGTCTCTAACTTTTTTAATGAGCTTTTAATGTGAGGTTTAACTGCAGACCTTGGCACCTGGGAGTGGCTGTGAGGTGAGTTCACTCATAGCCAATTCTTAAGACTGCTGCAAAGTAGGCAAAAGAAAGGTCCCTAACCAGACCCTCCCCTAGACTTAGCACAGCTTGAGTGTTCAGTCTCTGAACTGGATCCAGACATGCACAAGACCTCTAAGACACAGAGACAAAACTCCTGAGCCCCAGAACGTGGGGATTGCAAGCAGGGCTCTCTGATTTCCAGGAGGCTGGCTCAGAGAACAATCTGTTCAGTCAGGTCTAACAGTGGGATGCCCCCGGACTGACAAACACCTTTTATTCTTCCCTAGGTTAATGGGTGGCTCTTACAGCATTCCAGCAGACTCTCCAATGAGGTGCCTTCTTAGAATTGGGACAATCTGCCTACTGATGGTCTAAGAAGAAAGAGGTTACTCTTCCCTATAATGCAATGTGGCCACAGTATGGCCAGGAGTGAGCACTGTATGGGGACCTAAATTCCAGTTAAACCTGTGTAAGATAGAAGGAGAAGACAGACAGATCTGAAGGCCACAGTCCATGTGGCCATGTCTCCTTAAAGGGATGAGGAAATGCACTAAGAGTAAAAGGTACCTAACTATTCCTAGCTCCCTACCTATTTCCTTGTAACAATCCAATCCTTCCGGCAAAACAAAAAAGTCCTTGTACAGCTTTATCCCTTACCAGGAGGCAACTAATGGAATGCAGCCCCCAAAGTAGCCCCAATTCATGTCTCCTCAGGGGTGGAGTTTCTCTGGACCCCTTAGCTCCATACTTAGCAGCTGTCCAGTGATTTTCCTGGAGGAACTAAGCTGGGGGTTCCTGCACAAAGTTTCTGCTGTGGACAGACACTGGGAGTTTTGCATCTAGGTGATTCTAAAGTCAAGTCTTTCCCTAAACTAAACTAAGTGTATAAAAATCTCTCCTGTTCTAATCTGTGCTTGCTTCAACTTTGTTAGTCTGCAGGTGCCTATGAACTCATAAATCAGATTTGGGGCTCTCCTGTTACAAATTGGATTACAGTGAAAGGTAACCTAAAAATTAGTTTTTAAAAGTCAACACTATCTTGCAATTGAATTTGATGTATAAAAGAAATCACAAGTGGAATTAACCAGCTGCTGAAAAAGCAAAACCTCCTAGCAAAGTTGTTACTAATAAAATTGTTTTATGTGCTTAGTTAATAAAAAGAAGTGCCCAAATTGTTTTTAAGTGGAAACTTATTAGAAACTGTAACTAAGAGTTAAGATCATTATATAGATGTCATTATATTATAAAACAGCAGAAGGATAATAACTGAAATTGCAATAGCTGCATGGATTTAGCCTAGACCTATGATTGTAAGTATAATTTTAGATGAATTTACCTTTGTTTTTGGTTACTTCAGGTCTAGCCTCCCCCCTTGCCTTTGCTTATGGCTATTTCATGAGAACTTCTGCCCCCATTGCTCAGGGAAAGGCAAATTTAAGAAACCCTTGTCTCCTGATCTTACACTGGTGCCAATAACCCTGCTTCACCTTATGACTCCAAGCGTGGACTGAATTGCTGCCTGGTGGAATTCTCAACCCTCAGGTTTGAACACCCACTCTTCCAGTCCAGCAGCTGGAGTCCTGTTATCTCAGAGGACTGAGGAGTGGGAGCGGCCTCCCACCTTGACTGCTGAGGTTCCTAAGAGCATAAAACCATGAGAGAAAGCAGTTTCCCTGATGCTTTAATGACCTCAGCAAGTATATACTGGAATTAGTGTTTTGCATCCAAGCTCTGCCAAAGTCAAAATGGAAAATAAGAGAAGTCTGAAGTAAAGTAAAATGTTATGAATTTTATTTTAAAATACTGGGGATAATTTGGTTATAAGCCAATAATTAAAAGGAATAAAATTCTTGTGCAAAACTGTGTGGTCACTGTGCAAATTAGAGTAATTATAAATAGCCTTGAAAGAAATATTTTAAATGTTATTTTACAGTTAAGCTTATTTTGTAAAAGAATGCAAATTATAAGTAACATCAGTGAGTTGTGTTTTTGTGTCTAACTATTTGTGTCTGCCTATTTGCTCAGTGTATATCTTCATACATTGGGATGATAATATCAAATTAACAAATGAAAATTCTTAAAAGAGCTCTATTCAAATTGTTAAAAATTAAATATGTGGTCATGTATATTAATGAATATTCCTGGAGCCCAAATAAGGCTAAGCAAGATGGAAAGGACATATAAAAATCTGAATATAGAAACTATTGGGAAAGGGAAAAAGATTTTTCCTGAGCTCTATGATCTACCCAGCCCCCAGGGCCTGCTCTTTGCAAGAACTCTGAGGGAGGGGCAAGGTGTGGCAGATTAAAACCCTATCTTCTAAACTGAATAATTAAGAATCAGTTTGCCCTGTATTTCCCCAATTTAAACCTTTTACCAGCCTTAAAATGAGGGTGGGTAATAATCCAGTTGTCAAATTTCAGTAAGTAAAGGAAAAGTCCTTGAAAGCTATGGAAAGACCTTTTAAAATAAATTAAACATTTATAATATAGTCCAGAACCTAGCAGTCAGTAAACTTTTAAGATTATTCATAGTTTTGGAATTTTATTAAAGAAAAGAACTTTTCAGCTTCCTGTAAAGGAAGGAAAAGGAACAGTCCTCACATAATCTATAAAGGTTCCAATTTTATTTAGCTTGGGTGTAATCACCCTAGGTTTATAGAATACCCATTAAATAAACCAACATTATATGTACTAAATATTTAAGGTGATGAATATTCAAAGTTCATGTCTAATAAATTAAGTTAATGAAGGAAATGTAGATCTGTCCTCTCTTAAAAGGAAAAAGTAAATTTCATTGGTTGTTAACTGTAATTTAGTAAGCTTGTTTAAAGGTAAAGTAACTAGTCTAAGTGGTTATGGTTAATTTTAAGGAGTTTGTGAAAGTATCTTCTAAACTGAAGCACTTAAATGGCTAATTCCAGGAAGCCATTATTTATTAGAAATCTAAATTGATGTTAGTAACAAAAAGTAACTTCATAACAGAGAAACCTGTCAGAGGCCACCTCAATCTAAATGTTAACGTGGTGGTAAGGAAAGTTAATCTTGATTCCATTGGGAATCTTCAGTTTTCATTAAATGAATGAGAAAGTAATTTTTCCTGTAATGCTAAAGTAAAATACCTGTTAATTAACATCATTATGGTAAAGGTATAAATGTAAAAACCAAAGTACTAAAAAAGTTAAGTTCATTTGATATGTTTTACATTGCATTGAAAGTGTTTAGAAAGTATATAAAATCAAAAGAAATAGATTTCAATATTATCAAACTCTCTTGTATATTCAAACCAAGCCTTTAGTACACTGCATGTTGCCTCTCCATTTGAGTTAGTGGCTAGGTTGGTCACTGACACTTAAAACAATAAAAAGTATCTACTACATCTCTGAACATGCTCCTAAAGTGGATGGAGAATATGTTGCAGTTTCAGGCTCCTGCAGCAGCTGGAGATGGCTCAATATAGCCAGATGTACAATGGATATTGCCTCCAGAGGCTCTGTTTCATAGTGCTGAAGGGCACTACATAACAGGTGAGTGAAATACTGGAGCCTACCTTCCCAGCTTCTCTCTACAGTCAATGGTGCAACAGCCTGCTGGCTGTGTGAAGGGCATACCAAGTGGAGTAATGATTACCAGAGCAATGTAAGTAGAACTTAAACACAATTGGTTTTATAGCCTGCTCCCATGGAATGATGACATGTATGATATTGTAAATCTGGAGCTTAGATCTATTAATTGCAGCTCAAAGAAGAATTTGTGCATTGATTAGCATTAAGTGCTGTACCTATATCTCTCCTAGTATAGATATATGCCTGATGATTATGATGATATCTTTTCTATTCTAGATCATACACAGAGGGATATTGAACATATTAAAAGTCCTGGTAAGGGGCCAGCTCGATAGCCCAGTGGATAGGGCGCCGGCATACCACATGGGAGGCCCTGGGTTCGATTCCCGGGGACCTCTCCTAGCGGGCAGACTGCCTTGAGAATGGCAAGCCACCATGGGCGGGCCGGAGCCGCCGTGGGCAGGGCAAGAAGCTGCCATGGACAGGGCAAGAGCCGCCACAGGCAGGACAGGTCGCCCGCGGATGGAGCGCAGCCAGCCACCCGCGAACTGAATCAAGCGCAGGCCGTGAAAGGACACAGAGACCGCCCACAAGCGGGGAAAGCCGCGCCTGCGCAGTGACCACTCTCGGTGTGTTGCCGCAGCGGGGGGAAGGGAAGATATGTAATAAAATAAATAAATCTTTAAAAAAAAAAAAGTCCTGGTAAACTTACATCATTTTCAAAGTAGTTAATGAACATGCTTATAAGAGTAAAGAATGGCTCTCTTAAGTACTGTCATTGTTTTACTTGCCATGTACCTGTATTGTCATTGCCTATATTGTCTTTGTGAGGTTATGTCTAGGGCAGTGCCTCTCTTCATACCTCTTCTATGCTTCCTAAGCATAACCACTGTTGTAGGAACTGGGTTTGGCAGTTTATGCCCAAACCCAGCAAATCTATCACAATCTTTCCCTAGAATTAACCAAAAGCATAAAAGAACTCAAGAAAGAATGCTGTTTCCCATTAACTTTGGGAGGATGCAGCCTCTGAAGGCACCTGGCCTTTCTCACTCTCAACCATATATGGGACATGTGTTAAATATATATTAAATATATATGCTAGGGAACAAACTACACTATTTCAGAAGTTAAGAGGTAGAAAATCTAAATCAAAACATTTCCATGGTCCAGTATGTCATGGCTGGCCCCTTTTGGGGGCTGCTTACCATCACCTTCTTTATCTTTTTAATAGGACCGTTTATCTTCAAAATTCTAATTAGGCTTATTTCTTACAGAATCAAGATCTTATTAGTCATGCGGGAATTTCATCCAGTTCCATCCAGGGTGTTGGACCCATATTCCCTCAACCTCAAAAGAATAGCCAGAGATGTTTACATCCTGTCAGGCAGGGTCTACTGCCCCAATCGGCAGGAAGTAACAAGAGAATGACCATCGTTCCTCAGCACACCCTTAAGAATAAAGGCATGAATTCTCTGAGAGGGGAGTTGAGGCAGGTTAGTACAGGGAAATGAGGAGAAGAGGAGCCACAACATGGCCAACAGACAACATGGCTGACAGACAACATGGCTGCAAGACTCCTCCAAGACATTGACCTTGACCATGAGGTCCCACTTGGGACTTTTCCGGGGCCAAGAGGAGGTCCCAGATATTCCAAAGACACCTCATCATTGGCTCCCACCATTTGTGGGGTAACCAATAACAGCTGGGGCCCCTCCCCTTAGTGTAAGCAAGAGGAGGAATAATTAATAGTTTAGACGGTAACCACACAAGCCAGCACTCACTCTCTCTGCCTAGAGGAGACTGCACAAAATCTTGATGCATAGTTCTGTCTTTCTCTACCATCTTTCATCAAGCTCTTTTCTTTTCCTCCATTTCCCAATAAATTCTTACTGGCCTAACTGAAAAGAAATCACTAGCTATAAGGAAATTCAGATCAAAACTACAATGAGATATCATTTCATGCCTTACAGAATGAACATTATTTAGAAAAAAGGAAAATAACAAGTGCCAGAGAGGATGTGGAGAAATAGGAACATTCCTTCACTAATCATGGGAACGTAAAATGGTGAAGCCTTTGTGGATAACAGTTTGGTGATAGCTCAGTAAGCTAAATCTAGAACTGTTATATAATTGGGCAATTCCACTAATAGGATTATATTCAGAAGAATTGAAAGCAAGGATATGAACAGATATTTGTACACTGATGTTCATAGCAGCATCGTTTACAGTTGCCAAAAGATTTACATAACCTAAGTGCCCATCAACCAATGAATGAATAAAGAAAATGTGGTATATGCATATGATGGAATTCTATTCCACTGTAGGAAGAAATGAGCTGGTGAAGCACATGACAACATGGAATAACCTTGATAATATTATGTTGAGTGAAATAACCCAAACACAAAAGGACTTATGGTCACTGATATGAACTAAATGCGATGAGTAATTTTATGAAGTTAAATATAGTGTATAGGTTAGCAGGAGACAGACTGTGGGTTGAGAAGGGGGAGCTGATACTGAATGCATGTAGAATGTTTAATAAGGTCAATTGCGAATATGTGGAAATGGATTTAATTGATGGCAGCACATTTTAATGAGTATAACTAACACTCCTGATTAATAAATGTGATAGTGTCTGAAATGGGTAGTCTATAGAGCTTAATGTTAATTGAATGTCAGCTGGAGGATAAACTAGGGATGGTATTACATGGTGATTTTGATGATAGATGAAGATTGTGGTTGATTATATAATTATAATAATGTTCCTCTAGTACAAGGTTTTAAGAATATAGTGATAACATGGGAAAATACAACTAATATAACTTACAAAATCTAGTTAACAGGAATATAGTATTACTTCTGTAGCAAAGGCAAAGAAGATACCATATCAATGCTAAAGTTCAAAAACAAGTTTACAGGATTTAGTTTTGTGAGATATGAATATGATCAAGCATTTTTTCTTTGTTTTCTTCATTAATAAGGATAACAAGGTCATGTCATTTAGTCAATCTGTGTTCTTTTATGTATCTTTATGAACACTAGAGAAAGAGTTGCATTTGTTTTTATGATTAAATGGGATAAATGTGCCTGGACAGATTTTTTTTAAGTGCTATATATATGTATATGTATAAACTTCATATTTAATTTTTTATTGAAGTTTATCATGCATAACTGAACATCTGTAAGAAATAAGTGAATAGTATAAGATGTGAATTTACAGAACAAACATGCGTATCTTCATACAGATCTCCCATACATCACCCCACCAACAACATCTTGCATTTTTGTGAAACAATTGTTACCAACTATGAAAGAGCATCATCAAAACATTACTACAAACTATAGGCAATATCTCACATTTGGTGTATTTCCCCCCCAACCCACTCTGTTAATGAAGTCCTGTGTTAGTATTATATACTTGTTATAGTTCATGAGAGAAGGTTCTTATATTTGTTTTGCTAACCACAGTCCATCTTCTACCACAGGATTCACTGTTTATATAGTCCCATGCCTTGTACAGTCCATTCAAAGTGTACACTCAGTTTTTCTCACATTCATCACACAGTAGTGCTAATATCACCTCAGTCAATTTTAGAATGTTTTCATTTCTCCAAAAGGAAAAATCCCATACCCACTTATACCCACAATTTTTGTCCCTTATAATTGATATATCTTCTTTGCCATTGCTGCAAAAATATCACATTACTGTTAACTATAAATGATAAATTACATTAGTTGTAATTTCCTTTTTATCACCATATACTTAACACCTTGTAAAGGAAGAACATTCTTATTCTATTAACCACAATCTTCATCCACCACCAAAATCACTGTGCTATACAGTCCCTACATTATTCTCTAGCTTCCTTTCAACTGAAATATTACATCAACAGACTACCCCTTTCAACCACAATCACATTTATAAATCAGCATCCTTAGTTACATCCAATAGAATGTATTACCATCCACTCTATTTATTTCCGTACATTTATAATAAACGTTATTAAAATTTCTATATGCATTAAGCATCCGCTCCCATTCTCAGCCCACATTCAATCTCCTAGTAGCCTATACTCTAGAGTTACATCAGTGTTTTTACTCATCATATTCCATTCATATTAGTGAGACCATACAAAATTTGTCCTTTTCTGTCTGGCTTATTTCACTCAGCATAATGTCCTTAAGGTTCCTCCATGTTGTCACATGCATCCTGGTTTCATTTCTTCTTACAATTGAAGAGTATTCCATTGTATGAATATGCCACAGGTTGTTTATCCACTCATCAGTTACATATTTTAGCAATTATGAATAATGCTTCTATGAACCTCAGGTGCAAATATCGGTTCACGTCCTTGCTTTCAGTTTTTTAAAATATATTCCTAGTAACAGGATTGCTGGATCATAGAGCAGATCAATATTTAGTTTCTTAAGGAACTGCCAAACACTCTTCCACAAGGTTGCACCATTCTATGTTCCTACCAAAAGTGAAGGCATTTTCCTATATCTCCACAGTGATATCTCATTGTAGGTTTGCTCTGCATTTCCCTAATAACTAATTATGTTGAATATTTTTCATGTGCTTTTACCCCAAATGTATTACTCTTTGCAAAAAATGTCTATTTAAGTCTTTGGCCAATTTTTTTCATTGGAATGCTTGTCTTCTATCATTGGGTTATATGATCCCTTTATATATCATGGATTTCAAACCCTTATCAGATATGTGGTTTCCAAATATTTACTCCCATTGAGTAGGCTGCCTTTTCAATTTCTTGACAAAGTTCTTTGGAGCACAAAAGTGTTTAAGTTTTCAAACCCCTGAAATATGAGAAAAAGATGTGAATAGATATATCGCCAAAGAAAATATACAAAGGGACAGAAAGCACATGAAAAGATGCTCAGCAGGAACTGCAAATCATTGTTCTTACCTGCCAAAAGGTGGAAGTAATCCAGGTTACTTCCCATCAAATGATGAATGGATAAATAGAATGTAGAATATGCATACAATGGAATGTTATTCAGCCATTAAAAGGAATAAAGTGCTGATACATGTGACACCATGATAGAACCTTGAAGACATCATGTTGAGTAATATGACAGACACAAAAAGACAACTCATATAAGATCAATCTCGCTGATTTGAAAAAGTAGAGTAAGCAAAGTCAGCCACAATCTAGAATACAGGTTACCAGAGAATGACGTAGAGATAGAGAATGGGATGCCAAGGCTTAAAATGTACAGGGTTCCTGTGTGAAATGATGAAAGTGGTTTGGTAATGTATGGTGGTAATTGTAGCACAACATTGTGACTATAACTAACAACATTGAAATATATTTCTCTCTCCATAAGAATAAGAGAAAATATCTGACCAAAAAAAATGCAATTTTACCTTATTTATGAACAAAAAAAAACAGTCATTAAGTAATATTACACATTAAATGATTGAAATAAAACTCAGTATTGAACATCTAGATAAAGCAAGTTTATTAGAGCATGAGAAAAACATACTAAAAACCACTGCAGGAAATTATCAAGCCAGTTTCAGTGACACAAACATACTGATGAAATGAGAGAATTGTGAGGTCACAAGATGAATTTCATATATGCTCACTCCTTATGCAGCAAATTTGTAGTTCAGTGTTAGGTTAATTAGAGAATAGATTTTCAGGATGTAGTATAATTATCAATTAAGTAAGAGGTCCAGAATATATGGGATTGTCATTAGTAAATCCTTATGTTCAGGTGTAGAGTGAGATTTTCCCATAACATTCTCAAAAGCAGTAGCCAAAGTCAGAGCTACAGCCACAGAGAGAGATGGAGCCATATCCACAGCCACAGACCAGTTTGGAGAGCAGGAATGTTTGGCACAGCCCAGGACTCTGTAGCATAGCCCAGACCTCCATAGTCACAGTATCCATCACCCAAGCCCCTGTAGTCCTTTCTCTAACCTCCACACATGGTTTTGGGTGTTTGGGTTGTCCTTGTAGAGAAGAGTATAGTTTGGACAATTCCCCCTTCAGAGGGCCTTATACACATCCTTAGTGTGGGTAAGACACATTACACTTATCATACTATCAGTTAATTTTCAGGACCTCCCTGAGTAATTTCTTGACTCCAGGTTTTAGGACATGGCCTCAGAGGTACTGAAGAGAATTGCTTTGTTTAGCCAAAACTAAACAAATGTGGGCCATTAATGAGAAACAACCATCTCATCTTCAACGCCCTACTTACACCAGATCTCCAGATTATCTTTGATAACCAACCTCTATGGCAGAAAGGTTGGGTTCAGTAGACTAACTCTGACATGCTTCAGTCAACCAATAATTATAGTTTCATTTTGTTGACATTCAATAGGTGATGATAGTTCAACCTAACATTGATCTTTCTTCTGCTCCAAAAACAATGTATTTTCCTTTAGAAATTCTCCTCATTTGCATATCACTGGGAGTTTTCTAGTATAAGCAAAAGAAAGATGGGTCACTGAGTTTCATGAGAATGCTGGTAGAGGCCCAGTAGTTTGAAATTCTGCAACACCAGACCTTGGAAAAATGGACTCTATTTTGCATATACACAAATAAATCTTTTTATCACTCATCTATAAACACTAAATATATTCTCTATGTTTACAAATTTATGCCCTGATTCTCATGCTAGTTTCAGGTTGAATCTCAATTTATTTGTGAAATTTCATGAAAATGAAATTTTGTTTTAATTTGAAGATATTTCTGATATTTGTGTCCTGCCTGGAAGGTGAGGAGAGGAATGTAATTTTTAAAAAGATAATTTTGGGCAAGATATATATTCATGGAACTTAATATACTTGAACAAAAAAAGGAGTTCTTGACAAAACACATCATATTAGGAGAAGCATTTTAATAATGGGAGAAATGTTTTATAGAAATTAAATTTAGAGCTGACTTCAATGAATAAGTCAAGCAACCCTTTAAATTTGTGTCCATAGGAAAATTCCTTCCTGGGACGTCACTAGTACATAGCAGATAAGAGTCAAACTTCTGGAATCAGTTTCCTGGTTTCAAATCTTAAATCTGCAATTTTATATGTGAGATATTAAGGATTTTATTTAATCTCTTTGGTTTTCAGTTGCCCCATCTATAAAGAAGATGTTAATTTTAGCTACCTTGCAAAGCAATTTAGAGAATCCAAATAGAGTCACTTCCTAGAACCCAATGGGTCAAAGAAATTGAGAATATAGTAAACCAAAAAAATCTTTGAATTATTTGTGGATTGCATCATTTATATGGTTAGAGACTCACATTATGACATTATGGAATTTAAATTAAAGCTTTCAATGAGCAAGAGCTCTAAAACCAGGTCAAGAATGTGTCATTCAAGACACCTGATTTGATTGTGAAAATGTTGAAAACTACAACACAGGAATCCTTGCTATGAAGGATTCACAATGCCCAATAATAGAAAGTATTTATGAGGAATTTGTTGGTGGTGGTGTTTGTGCTTAATGTAAAAATGCTTTGTAATGAGGGCCATATTGCCTGTGGTTTGCCACACCGACTATAGAAGAAGTAAAGACGGTCTTGGGGTGATGGTGATATTCAAATTCAGGACAATCTCATCTTCTCCCACACTTGAACTGTCAACTCCTGACACCATGGTCTATTACGGCAACTACTACGGAGGACTGGGCTATGGCTATGGTGACCTAGGCTGTGGCTATGGCTATGGTGGCCTGGGCTATGGCTATGGCTATGGCTGTGGCTGCGGCTGCGGCTGTGGTGTTTATGGATGTGGCTCCTACTGCCCATATTACTATGGAAGATGTTGGCCATATGGATTCTACTGAAAAATATAACGGAGCCCCTGAGCCTTCAGGATTTGTACACTGTTGTAGTACCTGCTGCTGTTTGTTTGTTTGTTTGCTTTTTCATCCTATCCAGTGCCTGCAAAATAGGAAAAATCTAACTCTAAGCTATAAAGAAAGACTACTGTTGTTATCTAATTTTGATTCCATGTGCAATCTTATAAAGTATTCTTTAATGAAGCTAAATGTTTCCTTGTTATCTAAGTAATTCACTCAGCAAATTCAATCTCTTTTCAAATATGATTTTTTTTTCTTGATTTTGTCATTTTGTATGTGAATGATCATAAGATGGATCCCATGCATAATTATTATCCCAAAAGGTTGATGTGGCTTAAAAGATTAGTTATGATGATCAGTTCTTTTGAAAGAAGACTCAAGTACGTTATTGCACAACCTCTAATACTCAATATTTGACAATTTATTGCCCTTTCACCAATTCCCTCAGGGTAAAATCCTACATATTTGTTATTTCCCTTTTTTCTCACCACACAAATGTTCTCATACCATTTAAAACTAACCTTCCATGTATACATATTTGATTGTTTTCTCCTTAAATAATTTTGTTTTTTTCCTAACTAAGTAAAAGACCAGGAATCAGCTATTTCTAAATGAAACTGGCTATTGATAAATCTATTTCCACTGCAAACATCCACACCTATTCATTTTTAAATATTAGCTCATATGTTAATTTTATAAATAATGAAAATAACCAGATTACTTGGTATTGGTTAGATTATATTCAAACCCACAAGGACATATTCAAGTCCTAACTCCAGTTGCTATGGATAGGAATCAACATATAAACTGGATTGTTTAATATATTTTTTTAATATTTTACTTATTTATTTCTGGATTTTTAAATATTTTATTAGTTAAGTTGAGGCCAAACTGAATCAAGGAGGCTTTAATCCAATATGACTGAAGTCTATAAGCAAAGGAAATTTGGAGACAGTTCTAGGACATAAGAACATAGGGGCAATATCACCATGTATTAGAAGTAGACATTGAGTTGTATAATGCCCACAAACTGCTGTTAGAAAACTACACACTTCAGAGAATGCATGGTTTGAGCACCATGATTTTGGACTCTAGCATTCAAAATTGTGAGAAAAAATATCTTATTTAAGTAAAAAAGACTGTGGTATTTGTTATAGTAGTCTTGGAAAACTTAGATAATAACCCTATTTCCCATCATCATAATTTACTTTTCTCTTTTTGGGTGTTTCCTGATTCCCTAGATTTTAATATT
>PVKH010024592.1:0-13588 GCA_004027955.1 Chaetophractus vellerosus
GCCGAGACTGGTCACTGCACAGGCGCGGCTTTCCCCGCTTGTGGGCAGCTTCTGCTTCCATTCATGGCCGGCTTTCAGTTCGCGGGTGGCTGGCTGCGCTCCATTCGCGGGCGACCTGCCCTGCCTGTGACAGCTTTGCCCTTTCCGTGGCAGCTTTTTGCCCTGCCCACGGCGGCTCTGGCCCGCCCATGGCTGCTTGCCATTTTCAAGGCGGTCTGCCCGCTAGGAGACGTCCCTGGGAACCGAACCCGAGGCCTCTCATGTGGTATGCTGGTGCCCTATCCACTGGGCTATCGAGCCGGCCCACGGCCTTGCCTTAGAAGTCACATAGTGTTACTTCCACCATTCTATTGGCGGAGGCAGTCACGTTGTTCACTTAGGTTCAGGGAAAGGGGGTAGAGAGCCTACCTCTTGATGGGAGAATGGTAAGGTCACAAAGTAAGAAGAGCAAGTTCAATGGGAGATATTATCATGCCCAGCTTTTGAAAATACAGTCTGCACAGTCTGTCCTCAGGCCACAATAATTCACATTCTTCCTACTTGCAAATTGCACTTATCTCCTCCCACAAAACCCTTGAGTTTCATTCCTTTATTGTCATCTAAATCATATTCATATGTGAAAGAGGCTCTTCAGGTGTGACTCCTCAGGTACAACACCTTGAAAACTATTCTTCTAGACCAGAAGACCTCTAAATTAAAATGACAAGCTCCTCTTCATATATACCCCAACACAGAATGGTGGGAGAAGCATAGTCACTGCTGTAGTCACTCTTATTCAAAAAGGTGGGACACTTGAGGCACACAGAAGTCATTTTTCCATAGCAATTCAGAAATCCAGTGGGTCTACACTGCCAGTATCTTGATGAGTTGCTCACCTGTTTGGGAATTGTTCACCATGGCTCTTGGATGTGTTCTGGGCTCTTGGTTCTTCCCTTTGAGTCAACCTTCCTTTTCCACCAAAGCACCTCTATTTGTAACTAAGTAATGTTCTCAGCCTGGTTCCTACCCATATAAGTTTGGGGCATCCCTTTTATTCTTTCTCTTTTCTTTTTAGTCTGCAATGGTAAAATGCTTTAGAAAATTTGTGAGTTTTATATGAATTAAGTTATAATCTAGACCTTCAAACAAAATCAACATCCACAAATATCTTAAAGACAAGGCCTTCTCTACCGTATGATCCCAGTGAACCTCCTGAGACAATACCTTTAAGATTCTTCAAAGCCTTATTGTTTAGCAAAGAGCTTACAGTGAGCAAGTTATTCATTGAATGAATGCTTGAATGCATAAATGAATAAACGAATTAATGAACGAATATATATATATGTAAAGTTTTGCATATTAAGAAAGTGGTGTTCTCAGGTTGCAAGAATAATATTCAAGAAAGAGAAAACATCTTTTCTATGTATAAACATGGGTTGCCAACAGGACTTCAGGAAATGTTGAATTATGAAATTTATAATAAGAGAAACATTCACCTTATTTTCCCTAAAAACCTTGCTAATTTGGAGACTATGCTGACTGAAACAGGCATCAGACGTTCTCTCCTTACATATTTTAAGCACTTGCACAGTGCTAAGTGTTCTCAAGACACCCCAACCCTCAAAAAATAATACACTCTGTTAAAAAAAAAAACATGCAGACTACTTCATATCTACAAGTAACTTTAACTACAGGAATAGCTAATAGAAGACAATCTCAAGATGATTTGGGATATTTCCGTTTAACTTTTTTATGGATTATCAGCATATAAAACTAGCAGCTAAATAAAATATTATGCTTTCCCCAGGTTTCATCCTTTCTAGCTTCTGGGAAAAGTTATATGTGTCCGACAGTTTCATGGATTAAATGTTATTTTGAAATCATCTCATATGAAGTGTTACTATATGTTTTGCTGACTTCCCCTTACTATTCATCTTTTCCTGAGAATATATAAAATCAATGACTTCCAACCCTTTAAAAATGCAATCCTTTCTCTGTAGCCACTATGCATAGACCACTGTTCCTCAAAGTTGTAACACAGGTCAGAATAAACTTATTTCAGAATCACCAATGGAACTTGTTAAAAATGTGGATCTTCTGCCAACCTTGGACCCATTGAACCAGAATCAAAGAGAATACATAAAACCCCCAAAATAAGAATTATTCACAAAATTATTCAGTTGAATAATTTTGTGAACCAAGACTTAGACTTTAGAAAAAAATACAAAGATTTGTAAAATTTCATATATTTTTCTCAAATTGAAAAATAATTCTGTTCATTTCCAATTCCATAGATAATAAATTTTCAATGCTTTTTTCACATTTTCACTGCTAAAGGCAGTATCCTCATGTGTCTCATTTTCTTTTGGTTATTGATGGCCCTTTTTCTCTCATTTTTTAATGAGAGGTGACTTAAGTGAAGATTTATTGTTACATAAACAAATGCGTATTGAGTACTATGCTGAACCATGCTAGGTACAGTGTCTCTACCATTATTGGGATTTCTTGTGAAAAGCCGAGAAGAGTTGTTATCATGCCTCATATTTAGATGCAGTTGAAAGTAACTAAGTCCATCTCAAAAGACTAGGAAAAATAAACATCACCCTGAGACACAATTCTATTTACTTTGCCAATTATATTATATTCTTGTCAATTAAATTTTGTTCTTTCATTTCCTAGAAGCAGTCACCCAAAGGTGTAATATACCAGGTGCTAAAAGGCCAGTATTTTGAAAGAAATCTTTGCTATAGCACTCTTCTAGCCCTGTAAACTACCAACACCAGAACCATGCATTTATGCTGATGGTTCAAACCATACTGGTGAAACTATCGATACGCTGCCCAGGATGATTGGACCTGGAGACTACAATGCCATTTTAGATGTTTATCACCACAGACAAATGGATGATTATCTTGATATTTTTGCCAAAGCCTGGCCCTGGATTTGCTTATAGCAGCATCAATAGCACATCCCTATTTCTTCACGATCACAATTTCCTCCATTCTTTACTGGATTCTAATAAAATTGATATTAATTGAAACACAAAGTTCAAGACTATGACAGAAAAGATAAGCCTCTCGAAGCCAGCTGTGAATGGAACTAAATATCCACTACAAGACAATTGTCCCAGAAGAGCAGGGGTAAAAATTGAATGCCTGGTAGTGTTTGGAAGACACTTACTTGTTAAGCATAATATGCACATTTTCATGGTTAGACTCAAAAGATAAGTACTAATTTACCTGGGGTCAAGTTTATTTCAAAACTCCATGATTCCAAAAAAAGAAGAAAAAAAACTTTGTCTTTCCAAAATAATTAGCATCCTTTGTTTAGTAGAAGTGAGAATCACTGAACTATAGTAATAGACTTTCTGAGATGACTTCCTCCAACTTTTTCTAAACTTTTTTTCTGGGTCTCTATGATTCCATAAAACTTGATAATATCCCTATTCCCCAGGTATGATTACTTTTAAGTGTCCTGCGAAACTTTTGATTCTTTAAAAATTCCTAAAGAGTATGTTTTTTTCTCTTTCCAGTTATGTTTCATTTTTCATATCAAGATTATACTTCCATTTTAATATATTTCATGAACTATTTTCCCCTCGGCATATTTTTTCCTAAATACAATCATGTTTCTCAGGTATGTAGAACAACTTCAGAAAGTAAACAATAACAGGAAGTAAACAGTGAAGGTGTTTCAACATATGGATGAAATTTGTATTTCATTTGCTTTATTGTAACTTATCTAGGACACAAAAGAAAATGAAAAAATAGGTTGTATGATCATACCTGCCACATTCATGCTTTGTAGATATTATTAGGTTTTTAATGTATTATTAGATTAAACAAATTATGTTTGTCCTAACAATACCACTTTAAAATTTTTTAATTTAAAAGTTAAAAAACATTTTTTAAAATAAAAATATTTCAGAACCAGCTTATTTTCCTACTTCTAAGATGTAGCAGACACTATGAGGTTGCTGGTCCAATATGCATCCCACCCCCTTTCTCTTGATTAAATGCACAGAGCCGCCATACTCTACAGACACATGGGTCAGGAGAGAATCTGTCTAAGAGAATCATGATGACTCCATTCCCCTTATTAATGATTGGTTTAGAAATATGCATGTGACTCAATGCCAGCTAACCAGACATTTGGCCTAAGCTTCTAGGGGTTTCAAGGAAAATGGCACAGAAAGAGTTGGTCTCTCTTCCTAGGCATTGGTTTGATTGAGATTAGATGTTGGGCATTGTTAAAGAAATCTATACTTGAGATTTAAGATAAAAGCATAGCATGGAGGAGGGCATATACAAGAGAATCTAGAACTCACCCTACTTCTGTCCTTCAGATTAAGGCAGTGGTAGGCCAGGTTTTTTGTTACTTAAACCAAACGTGATCATTTAAACATACAGATTCCTTAAAAACCATTAGGTGATTGTGTCATGATTACAGGCATCCAGATAAGATTCCACCATCACTTTCAGAGATCAGAAAACTTCACCTAAAGCAAATTCTTCCCTCCTGCCTTTAACCTAATGACTTCCAACCTTCCAACAGATCACAATCATTATTTTTTGACAAGATGGAAAAAAAGCTAAAATTCTGTTATAGGTAGTTTTGTTTGACTTTCACAATATGCTAATTGGGCAGGAAGCAAACCAATATAGAAACCCAGGAGGTTATTAGCTTTTTCAAAGCTAGGAGTGAAAAAAAATTATTGGGTTTCAAATACAAAAGCAATGTCCGCTTCATTGGGGAGCAAGAACTCCTGCACCTTTGTACTTTTTACAGCCTACTGATACAAGAAATATCTTAGTCGACTTGCAGTACTGTGAATTCAGTAATTTTTTAGAGAAGATATAATCATGCTGATGTGTCAGAGTAAATACAAGCACATAGAAAAACATTGTTTTTCACAGTAATCTTATAATCAAGATATTTTGCTTCTACAGACTGTGCAGATATTAAATGTTGCAATGTGGATGAGATCAAATAAGGATCTTTTCTAAAACAGCTAAAAGTAAGTGGAATGGTGGAAAGGCAAAATTAATAGAAGACAGGGCTAACCTCCCTCAGAATTTTGACCCTGAGGAAATGTATTTGTATTGTTTCCATATCTCTCTTCTCTGCGCTCCCCTTGGTCATGTTCTGGAACGTAATATAACTTTCACCTCTTAACTACCAATTTCAACACCAGTCCTGTGCTTACAGATACCTGAAATAGCATACTGAGTATTTTTAAAAGAAGAAAAAAATCAATAGGAGGAGGGAAAAACTACTAAAAGACCCATCAACATGATAGAAGTCTTTTGAAGAATTGTTGAAAGATATAATCAATTATACAGAGAAACAAACATTTCAGAAAACCATGATTTAAAATGTATAGACGTCTGTTCTGGGAAAAGGAGCAGCTCAGGGAGCTCCTAACCTCAGAGTATATAAAACAGATGCAAGAAGAATGAGGAGTTACCGAGACACCCGTCATGATGTTTAGTTTGGGGACTGCAATTGAAGCAGCCTGGCCAGGGGGTCTTGGCCCCTTCTGACCCAGGCAGCAGTAGCCTTTGCCCATAGGCTAGACCAGTGAGAGTAGGGATGGAGAGGCAGGGTCATGTCTATGGTAGCTGCTGGCCATAGGAAGGATGGGAAGTCCCCGCATACTTTCATAAGCTGGGGTGCCATTGACAACTGGCAGAGAAACACCGATGAAAACAGTAAAGCTAGATGGCTAGTACCCTGAAATCAAAATAGATCAAAATCAGAATCTTTAATTGCCAGAGAAAAGAAATACAAAGATGAAATTTCAGATCATGAAGTATTAAAAGAGCCCAACAGGTTTTCAGAGAATGAATAAAAACAATTGGTATTGATTTTTTTCACATCAACACTAGATACTAGAACATAATGGAATGATATCTTTAAAAGGCTAACAAAAAATGATCTTTAAGAAGATACCTATATCCAAGCTAATATGCAAATGGAAGGGAAAAAATAAGAACCATGAAAGAACATTCAAGAACTTAATATGTTTAACGCATCCAGACCCTGCATGAAGAAATTGCTCAAGACTATTCACAAGCTTACAAATGATGGATTCAAGGTGGATAAAAGCATGGGATGCAAGAAATATTGGTGATAAATGAATCAAGTATTTTATGAATAATTATTTCTTAAATAATGTGAAAAAATGATTAAATGGGAAATAAATTCAGTGTGACACAAACATGATGATAGTACGGAAGATGGGATGGTAAGAAAAGTAAATGTATATGCATATTTGCTATAGCCTTTGTCTTTATCAAAGCCTTATCTGACCTTGTATAATTGTTGCAGATGCCAACATTTTTTTCTAATTAAGATCAAATGGTTTATTCCTCTAAAAGATAAAAATTACCAAAATCTACTAAATGAGAGAAGGAAAATATGAATAAGCCAAATATGCCTAGAAGAAAATGAAGATATAGCTATAAAAGCCCTCCCCAGAATAAGCATCACCTTGAATCTGATCTATGGGTTATATCTACCAAACAGATGATTTCTTTGTTATAAGCAGCAAAAAGATGGAAAGCATTCCAGCACAAACTGCAAACCTAGTTTTTTCATGATTTCAAAATCAGATAAGAATAGCAGAAAGAATAAATATACAGGCTGCTCTTATGCCTAAGCACAAATATAAAATCTTAAATAAAATACTGGAAATCATTACCAATGATATTTATCCTGAGAATTTTAAGATAGTTTAACATTAAAAAAAATACTAACTAGTAACTCATTGCATTATTATCTTCATAGACACAGAACATCTATTCCTAACTAAATAACCATGGTATGATAAAAAAAAATGGACACATCCTTAATCCTTTTTAAAATATAATAAATATCAAGCTAAAATTAGCATATTAGGACATTACAAAGGGAAAATACAAGAATATTATTAAAAAGAGGAAAAATGTAAATATATATGTTAAATACTATTACTATTCAACATTTCTAATTTACATTTAGTGTGACAAATAAAATAAAAGGGAACAAAAATGAGTAAAATATTGGAAAAAAGACAAGTATATTACATTTTTAGATGCTATTAACTTCTAACTTGAAAATCCAATAAGTGAACTAAGTATACTTTAAAATAAAGGAGATTTCAAATGACTGTGAAAGGATAAACCATTAGTATGTAGTGCTACAAGTGGCTATACAAATCATAACAAATCCTAACTTCACCTCTGTTACACAACAAAAGATATCAACAAAATAAAAAATAAGTGACAAACTTGAAAGCTAACATTAAACAAAAAGAGCACCTAAACCAATTTTGGAAATAGAAATATTCTAGCAATGATGGTAAAAGGAGATGACTAGGCAATTCTCAGAGAAGAACTTAAAATGATGAACAAATATGTAACAGAATTGTCAATACAACTTTATCTGCTACTTTGAAGTTTCCAGAAATATTAATAAAATTAAGACAAAACAAGTGTAAAGTCTCAGTTATTCTAAACAGAATTGCTATGAAGGATTTGCAATGTTGTCAGCCAAACATTTATTCTGCCACCAGTAGCCTACCACCCATCTCCAGTCAATATGAGAGGCTGAGATTACAGAGGCCATTAAAGAAAATTTCTCTAGAGTGTCATTAGTGTGAATTAGGATAGGGTGCCTTATTTTCACCTTAAATACGGTAAGAAGCTTATACATTTTGATAGATATGGGGTTATTTTAAAGGATACTTATATGCTTTTAATTAGGGCAGTTTATATTATAGTAGACCATTGCTTTCACCAAGAATAACTAGAGAGAGGATTGTGTGAAGATGGTGGAGTCAGAAGGTGGAGTCCAGGAATCAGTCCCTCCAACAAAGTAACCTACTGAATTGACAGGAACTGTCTGAATTAACCATTTTGAAACCCAAGAGTCTAGCAGAACACTGTGCAGCTTCCAGGGAAAAGCAGGTGGAAGAGGCTGGTAAAAGGGGTAAATACAGGTGAATTTCACTCTCCATGCAGAGGCTACCACACCCTATCCCCTAGCCTCAGGGCAGGTAATAGGGAAGCCTTCAACCCCAGACCCTGGTGCAGCTTGCTGGTGCCAAGGTAGGATATAAAGACCTAGTTCCCCAAGATCTGGTGGTGTGAAGTACAATCCCCAGCCACTATTTTTTATCACCTACTTCAAACTACCTTTCCTCAAAATTACAAAGAGTTAAAAAGCTGCATTTACCAGAAGAGTGCCAAATTAAGAAAACACAGTGTGAAAAAGCCATAGGAGAAGCTCCTGGCACCCTTGCTGGGCCTTCCCTCATACCCTCCACAGGCTTGCATGGAGCCTGCTGATGCTTCCATTGTGAGTCCCTGGCCTTGATCCATCTGGAAAAGACTGACCTTGGAAACTCCTTTCAGGCTTGACCCTCCTTCATCCCCTTTCCCCCTTCCAGGCAAAAACACCTTAGGGAAGCTAAAGCAGTGTATATTGCTAGAGGGAAAGTAAAGAATTTAACATGGGACTTTATAGCATAGCAAAACCTGTGAAATATGAGTATGGGTAACATTGCATCTATAAGACCACTTTTACAAAATGTAAATACAAATAAACTAGAGAGAAAGAAACAGAATAGCAACTATGTGTGGCAAGGAAATCAAAGAGAGATTGAGAGGGGATGAGTATTTTGTTTGTCTGTTTTTAGTTTTTATTATTAATATTGTTAGAATAATAAAAGTGCTCTAGTAATGATTGTGGTGATTAATGCACAACTATGTGATTATACCAAATACCATTGATTGTACACTTTGGATGGATGTTTGCTTTATTAATAAGTATCAATAAAATTGATTTTTTTTAAAAAAAAAGAAACAGTTAAGTCAAACAGCCTGAAGCATATGCTTTCCTGCTTTAAGCTATACAATATAGCACCTGGAAGAGGGAGAAAGTCTATTTCATAGTGGGTAGAGGGGCCATTTAAATTCCTGTAAATAAGTAACTCCAAAGGCCAAGAGCAAGCATAAGCCCAGGAAAAAACAAGCTCAGTAAAGACAAGGGGGACCATGCATTCACCCTAGAATTCACCTTGGGCTGACTTTTGGATAAGAGACCTGAACACTGAAGAGAGCACAGTGAAGGCAAAGCCAATTTACAGAGATTATGCAAGGTGTTTTTTGCATTGGTTTGTATGGTTTTGTTAGTACATAGCACTCAAAGGAGTTTCTGTTATAATACCAGCTGGATACAAACTCAAGAAACAGCTCAGGGAATAAATCCCGTTAACACTTTAAAATATTAAAATATAGAGGGTACCCCCAAAAAAGATTACAAGACAAACAAACTAGGATAAAATGATGGCCCATCCAAAGAAAGAGGATAAATATCCAGAAACCTTCAATGTAGAACATCAGATTGTGGATATACTGGGCAAATATCTTTAAGAAATGATCCTCAATATGCTTAAGGAATTGAAGGAAAATACAGAGAAAGACCTAGAGAATATCAGGAAAACAGTGAATGAACAATATGAAATCTCGAAAAAAGAAATTTTGAAGAGGTACCAAACTTAAGACTACAGTCACTGAAATGAAAAATTCCCTAGAGGCTTTCAAAAGTAGATTGAAGCTGGCAGGAGTAAGAATCAGTGAACTCAAAGACAAGACAACTGAAATAAGCCAGGCTGAGGAGCAAAAAGAAAAAAAAAATAAGCTTAAAATACCTGTGCGACACCACCAAGCATACCAAGATTGGCATTATGGGAGTCCTAGAAGGAAAGCAAGAAAGGGGCACAAGAAACATTCAAAGAAAACATGACCAAAAACTTCCCAAACTTAAAAAAAGATGTGAATATGTACAACCACAAAGTCCCAACAAACACTAAACAGAATAAACTTGAATAGACATGTCCCCAAACACATGGCAGTCAAACTGTCAAATGAAAAGGACAAGGAGAAAGTTCTGAAGACTGCAAAAGAAAAGCAACATGTTATGTACAAGTGAGTCCCAATTAGTTTGAGTGCTTAATTTCCCATCAGAAACCATGGAGACAAGAAGGTAGTAGGATGAAATAATTAAAGTGTTGACAGAAAAAAATTTGTCCACCAAGGATTTTATGTCCAATGAAACTGTTTTTCAAAAATGAGGGAGAGTTTATGACAATTCCAGAGAAACAAAAGATGAGAGAGTTCATTGCCAGTAGACCAGTCCGACAAACAATGCTAAAGGGAGTTCTTCAGTCTGAAACGAAAGAATACTAGATTGTGGATCAATTCAGCATAGAGATATAAAGACCTCTGCTAAATGAAACCATATGGGTAATTATAAATGCCAGTACTATTGTATTGTACTTTATGATATGTAACTTTTATTTCTTACTTCTTACAGGAGCTAAAATGCATAAAAAAATAAGGATAAATCTATAGTTTGTGGGATACAATGTACAAAGATATAGTTTGTAACAAGTACAAAATGTTACAGATAAATAAATTGTGTCATATACATACAATGGAAAATTATTCAGCCATAAGAAGAAATGAAGTCCTGATGAATGCAACAAATTTGATGAACCTGAAAATATCATGTTGAGTGAAATAAGTCAGACACAAAAGGGCAAATATTGTATGATCTCACTGATAAATGATTAGAATAAGCAAATTATTGAGTTAGAATTTACAATATAGGTTACAGGGTGAGACAGGGTAGGATAGGGAATGAAATGTTAAGGTATAAAATATATAGGGATTCTGTTTGAAATGATGGAAATGTTTTGGTAATGGATAATGGTGATGATAGCACAACACTGTGCACATGATTAATAGCACTGAAATATATATCAGAATATGATTAAATGGGGAAATGTTAGATATATATGGCAACAGAATAATTTTTTTAATCCATGGAACTACATGACACAAATAGTGAACCTAAAGTTAAAGCATGGATTACAGTTAATGATACAATTATAAAATGTGTTATTATTAATTATAGCACAAGCTCCACACCAATGCAAGGTATTAATAATATGGTGGTATATGAGAATCCTTTATTTCACTTATGATTGTTCTGTAAACCCACAGCTTCTCTAATAAAGGAGGGGGGCAGAGAAGATACTATGAACTACTCTACACCAACAAATGAGATGATGTAGATGAAAACAACAAATTCCTAGTAACACACAAACTACCTACATTAACAGATCTCAACAAAAGAATAACCAGTAAAGAGAATAAGTCATTAATTAAAAACCTCCCAAAAAGGAAAAGCCCAGAATGAGATGGTTTCAATGGTGAATTTTCCAAATATTTCAAGAAGAATTATCACCAATCCTGCTCAAATTCTTCCAAAATAATGATGAAGAGGGATTACTCCCTAACCCATCAGAAAAGGCAACATTACCCACATGTCAAAGACAGATAAGAATAAAACAAGAAAATAAAATTACAAACCAATATCACTTATGAATATAGATGTTAAAATCATCAATGAAATACTAGGAAACGGAATCTGACAGCACATTAAAAGAATTATATGCCATGATCAAGTGGGATTTACTTGGTTATGCAAAGGTAGTTCAACATAACATAAGCAATTAATGGAATAACATAGTGATAGAATGAGGGGGGGGGAACAAACTGCATGATCGTTTCACTTGATGCAGAAAAAGCATTTAACAAAATCCAGTATCCTTTTTGACAAATACATTTAGGAAACTTGGAATAGAAGGAAACTTCCTCATGATAAAGGGCATATATGAATAATCCACAGCTAACATAATATTCAATGGTGAAAGACTGAAATCTTTCCCAGTAAAAAACCTACATGAAATGGACAAATTCCTGGAAACACATGAACTACTTACACTGACTCAAAATGAAATAGAAGTTGTCAACAAACCAATAACCAATAAAGAGATTGAACCACTAATCAAAAACCTTCCAAAAAGGAAAAGCTTAGGAGCATTTGGCATCCCTTGTAAATTTTACCAATCTTTCCAAGAAAAATTAAAACCAATACTGCTCAAACCCTTCCAAAATACTGAACAAGAGGGAATATGCCTTAACTCATTCTATAAGGCCAAAATCATCCATATATCAAAGCCAGATAAAGATACTACCCTCATGAATATAGATGTAAAAATCCTCAAAAAATATTAGCAAAACAATCCAACAGAACACTAAAAGAATTATATGCCATGATTAAGTGTGATTAATCCCAGATATGGAGGGTGGTTCAACATAGGATAATCAATTAAAGTAATATACCACCTTAAGGGAATGAAGGAAGAAAACCACATGACCTTCTCAATTGATGCAGAAAAAGCATTTGAAACAATCCTGTAACCCTTCTTGATAAAAACTTAGAAAATTAGAAATAGAAGGAAACATCCTCATTATGATAAAGGGCATACATTATACTTAATGGTGAAAGACTGCAAGCTTTACCTCTAAGATCAGAAAAGAGACAAGGATGCCCAGTGTCACCACCACCAATCTTATTCAGTATTGTACTGGAAGCTTTAACCAGAGCAATTAGGCAAGAAGAAGAATTAGAATCATCCAAATTGGAAAGGAAGAAGTAAAACTTTCCCCACATGCAAATGACATGATCCTATAAATAGAAAATCCTGAAAAATCCACAACAAAACCTAATAGAGCTAATAAACGAATTCAGCAAAGTGGTGGAGTTCAAGATCAACATGCAAAAATTGGTAATGTTTCCGCTATTAAGCAAAAATCTGAAGAAATCAAGAGAAATTTTCCATATATAATAGCAACTAAAAGCATCAAATATCTTAGCATAAATCTGGCCAAGGATATTAAGTACTTGTGCACAAAAAACTACAAAATACTGCTAAAAGAACTCAAAGAAGACTTCAATAAATGCAGGGACATTCCTTATAAATGGATTGGAAGATTAAATACTGTCAAATATCAATTCTACCCAAACCAATTTACAGATTCAATGTAATCCCAGTAAAAAAAAATCAGTCTTCTTTACAAAAATGGAAAAACCAACCATCAAATTCATATGGAAGGGCAAAGGACTTCAATTTGCAAAAGTCAACTTGAAGAAGAACAACAAAGCTGGAAGACTCAAATTTCTTGATCTTAAAACTTATCATAAAGTCACAGTAACCAAAATAGCATGGAAATGACATAAGGACAAACAAATAGACCAATGTAATTGAATTGACAATTCAGAAATCAGCCCTCACATTTATAGTCAACTGATTTTTGACAAGGATGCCAGGTTCATTCAATTGGGAAAGAGTAGTCTCTTCAACGAATGGTGCTGGGAAAGCTGGATGTCCATATGCAAAAGAATAAATTCCTAATCACACCATATATAAAAATCAACTGGGGAAAAGCAGGCAATATGGCATCGGTTTAGGTGCGCAGTCACCGGCTCTGAAGCAGAGGATGGCTGATTGGGGACGGGAGCCTGACAGGGTGGTCTTCTCTGGGAACCTGGGTGACGGAGGTATTAGGAGCATCAGTCTGGAGGCAACTGGAGTGTGAGTTGGGCTGTTCAACATAAAACAGTGAGTTCTTTACTCCCCAGCCAGAAACACAGGTGGCTAAACCCAGTTTCTCCAGGAGGGGGGCTGGGCAGTCCGAATCCTCACCGGTAGACC
>PVKH010024593.1:0-13595 GCA_004027955.1 Chaetophractus vellerosus
TTAAAAAAAAAAAAAGATCCCTATCTACTAATTCCATCATCTTTGACATTCCTGGGGCTGTTTCTATTAATCGACTTATCTTCCCTGGTGTTATTTTTCAGCTTCTTTGCATGCCTGGTAATTTTTTATTGTGTGCCAAGCGTTATAAATTTTACATTGTTGGTTGCTGATTAAGTTGCCCATTTGATCTTTTCAGGTCTTGTTTTCAAGCCTTCTTAGGGTGGGTCTAGTGCAGCCTTTAGTTTACAACTAATTTAACCCGGCTGTTAAGTACTTTCTTTCTGAGAATTCTACCTATATTAGGAGTTTTGTGTTTTGTTTTGTTTTTAATCTGGCTAGTGGAAACTATTCACAGTTCTGTCTGAACTCCAAGAATTGCTTTGTGGTGTTTCTCTCCTAACCTTGAGGAAATTATTACCAGGCATAAGCAGATTAGTACACCAACTAAGATTTAAGGGGACCACTCTGCAGATCTCCATAAGTCTCTCTCTGAGCTGCTCCTGCCTGTCTAGTACTCTGCCTCTTGCATTCTACCCATCTTCACTTCCCTGAACTTGGATCTCTCTTCCCTCCGCTCTTGAGAACTGGCTTGGGTTCATCCTTTCGGCATTGTGACCTAGATGCTGCCTTCAGGCAGTAAACTGGAGCAATTTTAGAGTTACCTCATTTGTTTCCCTTCCTTCCAGAATCAAAATCCTGTGCTGCCAGTTGTCTACTTCTGAAATGTTTTCTTTCATATATTTTGTCTGGTTTTCTAGTTTACAGCAGGTTGCTTTTGGAAAAGCAATTCCCATACCACTTAATCCTTCATGGACAGAAGCAAAAGAGCTTTATTCTTGATCTTAATCAAAGGATTAAAAATGCCGATGGGAATACATTTCTCATATTATGATTATTCAGTGTTCTGTAAGCCTCTTATATTTAAGGAAGCACTGTGCCAATCAGTCCCTTGATAGCGCCCAGCTCCTGGAATTGACAGCCCATTTGACTGAGGCCTTGGGATCCTTCCCCAACTCCTCCCCACAGCCATATCTGCCCAGGTGACCTGGGAAGCATCTTCCTTTTCATGACCAGATCTACCATCTATCTTGTCTTGGGAAATCAAGTAAAAATTTCCTTTCCTTGCAGCATTGGTTTTCAAACTTCATAGGCAACTGAAACTTTTCCCTCTCAATTTTAAAAAGAACTCTAAAAGTTTGGTTCAAATTTATATTTACTATTAAAGTTGATCAGAATAATGAAGCTTTTTTTAAGATAAAATTTTGAAATTTAGGTTATACTTCCAATTTTATGTCAACCTCGTGCAACTGTTAAGTTTTTGACAGCTTGATTTACTATATTTAAGCAAAGATTTAAAAAAGAAACTTTGCACTGTATGCACAAGATAAACTGAAATTTGGAAGAATAATGTGTGTCTGCCTTACAGTTTCAAAAGACTTTTATCCTCCACCTATTCTGAGCAGTGCTTCCACTTCCAGTCACTTTAAGAAGCATGTGACCCTGAGATACTGCCATCAGGTATCAGGACCCATGCAGGGTAAAGAAATCAGGAGTTTCTTTGATCCCCTTTCTGGAGTCAGATTTTCAGAAATGGTGGCAGCTCAGAATTGGAATCTGTTCTTCTAGCCACACTGCCATTCCCATTTCACAGGCGAAACATGTCCAGAGGGAGTAAGTGATTTGTCCAGTCTCCCAGCTAATTCATCAATTTAGCAAACCATTGTAGAACATCCACACATGGCTTTTAAATTAGCCAGAATTTTTTAAGACTTAGTTCAGTTCTCTCTAACTTGGCTTGACAACACAAGATGTTTACAATAAATAAATAAATAAATAAATAAATAGATAGATAAATAGGCTAGACATAGAAAAACAGGCATATTTATTGGATATTGACAAAGAAGACCTTCTCTGTCAACTCCCCATGTCCCAACACTCCCAAGGCAGGATGCTCTGGATACCCTCATGGTTTAAGCTTTTAAGCTTTCTCTCTCTCAAGATAGCTATAGTTGATGACAGAAGGGGTGGCCTGACTGGGCACATCCCAGCCTTCCTCTCATAGGAGAGCAGAAAGAATAGTGATGGGTTAAAGGATACTGGCCGTTCACCTCCCCTCAACTTCAGAATGATGTTTGACTTTCCTGAGAACTTCAGGGTAACTGTTTGAAAGCAGGCTCCAATGGCCCCCCAGACCCTGTGGGACAAGATTCATCTGTTTTTATTTTTTAAACAAATCAATTTATTGATACATATTAATAAAGCATACAGTCCATCCAATGTGTACGATAAGTGGCATTTGGTAAAAGCACATAATTGTGCATTCATCACTTCAGTCATTATTAGAACATTTTCATTATTCCAATAATAAACAAAAAACACAAAAAAACCTCATCACCTTTTGATCTCTATGCTTCCTGTGCCGTACATAGCTGCTAATCTGTTTCTGTATCTCTAGTTTATTTGTATTTATAATTTGTAAAAACAGAATTATATATGCAATATTACCAATATTCATATTTTTCATGGGCTTTCACTATGTTATACAATGCCATGTTACATTTGTAGCTTTCCTTCTAGTTATATGCATGTCCTTAGATTTTCCCGTTCAACCTCTTTCATACCCATATAATAGCACTGCTAGTTACAAACACTATGATGTGCTTTCACCATTTTTATTCATTTCCAAAGATTTACAAGCAACCTTTTACCAATTCTGCACAGATTAACCCTCAACGTTCCTTTCTCTGCACTCATTCTATTTTCTGGTAACCTATATTCTGCTTATTAATTCCATGAGTTTACACAACATATTTAGTTCATGATAGTGCAATACAGGATTTGTTCTTTTGTGTCTGGCTTGCTTCACTCAACATAATGTCTTCCAGGTTCATCCATGTTTTCATATGATTCATTACTTCGTTTCTTCTTACAGCTAAATAATATTCCATCATGTGTATATACCACAGTTTGTTTATCCATTCATCGGTTGATAGACACGTGGGTTGTTTCCATCTTCTGGCAATCGTGAATAACACCACTATGATCATCGGTGTGCAGATGTCTATTCATGGCACTGCTCTCGGTTCTGGGTATAAACCTAGTAGTTGTATTGCCGGGTCCCATGGCAAGTCTATATTCGGCTTCCTTAGGAATTGCCAAACAGTCCCCCACAGCGGCTGTACCATTCTACATTCCCACCAACAGTGAATAAGCATTCCTATCTCTCCACATCCTCTCCAGCACTTGTAGTTCTCTATCTTTTAAATAATGGACATTCTTATAGGTGTGAAGTAATATCTCATTATAGTTTTGATTTGCATTTCCCTAATCGCTAGTAATGAACCTTTTTTTCATGTGTTTTTTCACCATTTGTATTTCTTCTCTGGACAAATGTCAATTCAAGTCTTTTTCAATTGGGTAGTTTGTCTTTTTATTGTTGAGTTGTAGCATCTCTTTATATATCATGGATATTAAACTCTTGTCAGATATGTGATTTCCAAATATTTTCTCCCATTGAGTCAGCTGCCTTTTCACCCTTTTGACAAAGTCCTTTGATGTGCAAAAGTGTTTAATTTTGAGGAGGTCACATTTATCTATTTTTTCTTTTGTTGCTTGTTCTTTGGGTGGAAGATCTGAGAAACCACCACCTACCACAAGATCTTGAAGATGTTTCCCTAATTTTCTTCTAGTAGTTTTATGGTCCTGGCTTTTACTTTTAGGTCTTTCATCCATTCTGAGTTGATTCTTTTATAGGGAGTGAGGTAGGAATCCTATTTCATTCATTTGGTTATAGATATCCAGTTCTTCCAGCACCATTTGTTGAAAACACTGTTTTTTCCTGTTAACGTGGCCTTGGTAGGTTTGTCAAAAGCAAGTTGTCCAGGGAAGTGGATATGGCTCAAGTGATTGGGCTCCCATCTACCATATAGGAGGTCCAGGGTTCAATTCCTGGGGCCTCCTGGTGAAAAGCAAGCTGGCCCGTGCAGCAAACTTGCCCGAGTGGAGAGTTGACCCATGCAGAGTGTTGGCCTGAGCAGGAGTGCTGGCCCACACAGGAGTACTGGCCCGCACGGAGTGCTGGCCTGCACAGAGAGCTGGTACAGCAGTGTGACTCAACAAAAAGGGACACAGAAGAGAGACAATAAGAGATGCAGCAGCCCAGGGAGCTGAGGTGGCGCAAGAGATTGAGCAGCCTCTCTCCACTGTGGAAGGTCCCAGGATTGGTTCCTGGTGCTGCCTAAAGAAAAGACAAGCAGACACAGAAGAACACACAGAGAGCAGACGGCAAGCGCAAAAATAATGGAAGGGGGGGATAATTAAATAAATAAATCTTTAAAAAAAAAAAGGCCAGTTATCCACAGAGGTGAGGGTTTATTTCCAAACTCTCAATTCCATTCCACTGATCGATGTGTTTATATTTATGCCAATACCATGCTGTTTTGACCACTGTAGCCTTGTAATATGTTTCAAGTTCAGGCAGTGAAATTCCTCCCATGTCACTCTTCCTTTTTAGGATGCTTGTGGCTATTTGGGTGCACTTTCCCTTCCAAATGAATTTGATAATTGCCTTTTGTATTTCAGTAAAGTAGGCTGTTGGAATTTTGATTGTGATTGCATTGAATCTATAAATCACTTTGGATAGGATTGACATCGTCACGATATTTAGTCTTCCAATCCATGAACACAGAATATCTTTCCATTTGTTTAGTTCTTCATTGATTTCTTTTAGTATTATTTTGTAGTTTCCTGAATATAGGTCCTATACATTTTGGTTAAATTGATTCCTAGGTATTTGAGTCTTTTTTTGTTATTGTTAATAACATTTTTTCCAATTTCCTCCTCAGATTGTTCAATACTAGTGTACAGAAACATTATTGATTTTTTGGTGTTGATCTTTTATCCTGCCACTTTGCTGAATTCGTTTATTAGCTCAAGTAGTTTTGTCGTAGACCTTTCAGAATTTTCTAAATATAGGATCATGTAATCTGCAAATAGTGAGAGTTTTACTTCATTTTTTACTATTTGGATGCCTTTAATTTTTCTTGTCTAATTGCTCTAGCTAGAACTTCTAGTACAATGTTGATAACAGTGGTGACTGTGTGCATCCTTGTCTTGTTCCTGATCTTAGAGGGAAGGCTTTCAACCTTTCCCCATTGAGTACCATGTAGTCTGTGCTTTTTTCATATATACCTTTTATCATTTTGAAGAATTTTGCTTCTATTCCTATCTTTCAAAGTGTTTTGGGGCCGGCTGTATAGCCCAGTGGATAGGGTGCCGGTTTACCACATGGGAGGCCCTGGGTTCGGTCTCCGGGGCCTCTCCGGGCGGGCGGACCGCTTGAGAAGACAAAAGCTGCCATAGGCAGGACAAAATCCGCCATGGGCAGGGCAAAGCCACCATGGGCAGAGCAGAGCCGCCTGCGAGCAGAGTAGAGCCGCCCGCGGGCAGGGCAGAGCCGCCCGCAAACGGGGCGGGCCGCCCACGAGTGGGCAAGGCCACCGCTCATCAGTGAAACTGACTTGGCATGTCACCGCAGCGGGGGGTGGGGGGGAGATACAAAAAGCAGAAAATAAAAAAATAAATCAAAGTCTTTTTATCAAGATAGGATGATGCTGGGGTTTGTCAAATACCTTTTCTGCTACGATTGAGATGATCATGTGGTTTTTTCCCTTCAATTTGTTAATGTGATATATTACATTGATTGTTTTTCTTAAGTTGAACCAGCCTTGCATACCAGGAATAAATCTCACTTGGTTGTGATGTATAAGTCTTTTGATATGCTTTTGGATTTGATTGGCAAGTATATTGTCTTATAATTTTGGGCTGTAAGTTTCCCTTTAATGTTCCCTGCAAAGGCAAATTCTTTTTTTACAAACTCTCTTATTTTCTGTTTATCTGTGAATATATTAAACTCACTGTAGCAGTTTGATATTATTTATGAATTCCAAAAAAGAAAGATTATGTTTGTAAACTGGTCTGTTCCTCTGGGCGTGGTTGACTGTATTAGATTCAGCTGAGATGTCTTTGATTAAATTATGTTAAGATTAGGACTTTGATTTGACTACATCAGAAGGGTATAACTCAGTTTAAGTCTCTGCCCCCTTGGTGGACTATATGAACAGACACTCACCCAAGAAGACACACAGAAGAAGATACACAGGATAGAGAACTTTGTTATGACACAAAAGAGGAGAGAACTTTGATCATGCAGCCCCGGGAAGAGAGACAAGCCCTATGCCAGCCTGTAGTTGAGAGAGAAGAAAGCTGAACCCTTGCAGAGATCAGCAACCATCTTGCTTCAACATGTGGCAACTGACTTTGGTAAGAAATAAACCTTGAATTGGACTCTTTAGGGCCTTGTAACTGTGAGCTTTTACCCCAAATAAATACCCTTTATAAAAGCCAACAGATTTCTGGTACTTTACATCAGCACCCCTTTGGCTGACTAATACACTTACCTTCATATCTGAAGGCCGATTTTGCTGGTAAAGTATTCTCAGCCAGCAATTTTTCTCTTTCAGTATCCTAATTACATCATACCACTGTCTTCTTGCCTCCATGGTTCCTGATGAGAAATCTTTGCTAAATCTTACTGGGAGTCCCTTGTATGTAATGGTTTGCTTCCCCCTTGCTGCTCTCAGAATTTTCTCTTTATATTTGGCACTTGACATTCTGAGTAGTATCTGTCTTAGAGTAGGTCTGTTTGGATTTATTCTGATTAGGGTATACTGTACTTCTTGGACATGTAAATTCATGTAAATTCATTTCCATCAGTTGGGAAATTTTCAGCCATTATTTCCTCAAATACTCTTTTTGCCCCTTTTCCCTTCTCTTCTGCAAATCCCATGATGTGTGTTGATGCACTTAATGTTATCATTCAACTTTCTTAGCCCCTGCTCAATTTTTTCCATCCTTTTCTCTCTGTGGTCTTCCCTCTCAAATTTCAGCTGTTCTGTCTTCTGTATCACTTATTTTTTCTTCTGTCATTTCTAGTGTGCTGTTGTATGCCTCTAATGTGTTTTTTTCTCACCTATTGTGTCTTTCATTCCAATGAGCTTTTATTTTTCTATTCAGGTTTTCAAATTCTTCTTTGTACTCACTCAGTGTTGTCTTTTCTTTTCTTTTTTTTTTAAAGATTTATTTATTTTATTACATATCTCCCCTTCCCCCCGCTGCGGCGACACGCCGAGAGTGGTCACTGCACAGGCGCAGCTTTCCCCGCTTGTGGGTGGTCTCTGCGTCCGTTCACAGCCGGCTTTCAGTTCGCGGGTGGCTGGCTGCGCTCCATCTGCGGGCGACCTGCCCTGCCCGTGGCGGCTCTTGCCCTGTCCGTGGCAGCTTCTTGCCCTGCCCACGGCGGCTCTGGCCCGCCCATGGTGGCTTGCCATTCTCAAGGCGGTCTGCCCGCTAGGAGAGGTCCCCTGGAATCGAACCCGGGGCCTCCCATGTGGTATGCCGGCGTCCTATCCACTGGGCTATCGAGCCGGGCCTGTCTTTTCTTTTTAAAAAAACATTTTTAGGTGGTACTGGGGATTGAGCCTGGGACTTCATACATGGGAGGCAGGTGCTCAGCCACTTAGCTACATCCGCTCTGCTCAGTGTCTTCTTGATGTCCCTTATCTCTTTAGCCATATTTTTTCAAATCATTAATTTGGTTTTGGAAATTTGTATGAATCTTGTTGATTAGTTGTATCAAATCCTGTGGTTCATCTAGGGCTACAGTATATTCCTTTGCTTTAGCCATTTCTTCCACTTTATTAGTATGGCTTGTAATTTTTTGCTGATGTCTAGGCATCTGATTATGATGGTGAATTCACATAGATGCTCAATTCCTCTTTCTTGTGTAGGGATTTAGTGGCAGGAGGCTGTGTGTTACTGCTGCTCTTTGATTCTTGGTTCAACCTGTTCTAAGTCTTTAGTATTGTCCCTGTTTAGTTTCTCCAGTCTGAGCCATGGACCCAGTAATGGCTTGCACACCCACTTCAAAAGACCTTTGGGAGGGAGCCTGTAAAGGCAGGAAAAACCTCTCTTTTTATTTTTTATTTCCTCACGTGCACTTCCTTGTGCTGCCAGCAGCTGCCACTCTTTGGCAGCCCTCTCGGATCAAATCTTGGTCAGAGTGTGTTCACCGCAACACCTACAGCAACAACGTGACAGAGGATCCCACCTCAAGGCTTTTCAGAGCCTCACAGAGCAAACTTTCTCCGAGGCTGTTCTGCAACCTTTGCCAGCTCCCTTTTCCCAGATAGTAAATAATTCCACTCCCCTCTGCATTCTCAACAACCAGTCCGGGTCAGTAGGGAGGGTGTTTGTGAGAGCTGGATCTTTTAGTCCCATGCCAGCTACAAGGCAAACCATGCCACGGCCCGGCCCGGCCTGGCAGTTCTCGTGGGGCACAGGAGACCAAAGTTGTTGGCTGAAAGCTGAATCAACCTTAAGCTGTGTCCCTCTCTCCCCCCTTTCCTGGGAGGTAGACCCCTGCGGCCCCCTGTGTCTGTAGCCACTGGCCAGAGGCCAGAGAATTCAAAGCTGTCTGCTCCAAGGGTGGGGGGAGGGTGCCAGCAGCTGCCGCTGCAGCTGTAACTCACAGTTTTGCCCCTCTCTCTTCTGGGTGATGTCCAGCCATCTCCTGGTGTCCTAAACCCTAGAACATTTTTTCACAGACCGTTTCTGCCTGTCCTCTAGCTACTTTTTTGGGAGAGAAGCGATGGATTCACCTATTTTAATTGGTTGGGAACAGAAGTTACCTGTCTGATATCGTGGGACATAAACTGACTTCTCTAGGTATGGCCTTGCCTTAGAGCAGGGATTCTTAACCTTTTTTGTTCCACAGACCCCTTTGCCAGCCGATTGAAAACCACGGACCCCTTACTAAGTCCACACTATACTCTGTATTATTTAATGAATATATCACACTTGCACCAACACAGCTCCACATGAATGTTTTTTTTTTATTTCAATTCAAGCTCACCGACCCCATGTTAAGAACCCCTGCCTTAGGGTCAGCACAGAAGTGTTCTCCATCCTTGCTCTCGATCCTTTTCCAGCCTCCTGTCCCCTTTAATGTCCACAGCTGGGGTGCAGGCACCATCACCACTAGTAGCCCCCAGAATCCCCAGGACCAGTCGGCTCAAGCTCTTACCTCTGCCATCCACCACTTGGACACTCCTAGATAATAACTAGGTGGCTTCTCATTGCACTCAGGGTAAAGTCCAAACTCGGCATGGTTTTTGAAGCACTTCATGATTTAATTCCCACCTGTCTCTTGCAGTAGCATTGCCACTAGCCTCACGAAATACCTCCTATGATAAGTGGAGCTCTCCCTCACTCTGACCTCTGCACACACTTGTCGTTAGCATAGAGAGCAATGTGATGCAAACTGTAACCACACACCCCCCCAGTGCAGCCACAGCCCAGCACTACCCGCATCACCTGGGAGAAATGCAAATGCATGCTTCATCCCAGACCAACTGACTCAGAAGCTCTAGGGTGGGGCCTATAAATCTGTGTTTAACACATTTCCAGGTATTCTAATGCACATTAAGTATGAGACCCACCAGCCTAATGCCCCCTTTTTCTTTCCTCTTTGTGGGCATTCACAGCTGCCAACTTCTTTTTGGTAAATACCAGTTAGAGGTAGACGGGAATACAAGTCTCCTCCTTCACAGCCTTGCTACCCAGTGGTATATTATACTTAAGAGCAAACCTCAGACTGAATCAGCCACCTGTATAAACATTCACTAGCAGGCAGTCACACTACCTGTCCGGAGGGCTCAGTGAGCTGCCCGCTCTGCCCTTTAAGGTCAGTGGTTTTTAACCTGCTGCATTAAAATCACCTGGGAGTATTTTGAATGCTTGGTGCCCAGGCTGCACCCCAGACCAATTAGATGGGAACCTGGGGGGAGGAGGGAAGGTGAGAGCCAAGAATGGGTATTTTTTTAAGCTCCCCAGGGGATTCCAATGTGCAGCTAGATTTGAGAACAATTGTTTTAGGTCTTCCCATAAGCACCTTGTTTGAAACGTCTCACTCTCAGGCAATTTAAACAATATTCTGATGTCTGGGACCTTCAGCTTTGTTGTAGGATCAGATAATGTCCTCTTCCCTAAGAAGGTTGGGAGTGCTGGGGGAAGAGGGGAGTAAGAGGGCAGAACTGAGAGTTCCAGACCTAGAAGGCCAAAGATATTGGTGTCCAGATCATTAGGCCCTGGTTAAGCCAGGGAAGGGGGGCCTTTTCCTATCTTTCTACCAATCCCATATCTTGAACACATTGATTTCACCAATTTAAAAAATATTTCTAATATCCCTTAAGGTAATTAGAGAACTCTTTAATGCAGCTTTAGGTGGTGACATTTGAAGCCATCTTTGGAGACTAAGGGTCTTTCCTTTGCTAATTAGGGTAACAATAAAGGTCTTTCAACTGCTAGTTACCCATCTTTGGACATGGATTCCTGATTAGGGTACACCTCCAGCGTTAACTCATTTCCCCTGGGGTAGAGGTTAAAGCTAATTTACATGCATACATCACATATGTATATAAAATGTTAATAAAATCGCCTGTTAAATGTCATTTCCTCCGAGAAGCCTTCCCTGAGCCCACAGGGCTGACCCTGAGCTTCCCTACCACATGAACCAGGCGGTGAGAGGTGGTGTCCTCACCTGCTATTCACACCAGATTCTGAGCACCTTGAGGATAGAAGCAATGTCTTTCTCACTGTTGCACCCCAGCCCCTAGCATAGTGCTTGGCACGTAGCAAGTGCTTAAATATTTGTTGAATTGAAATAAATGCGGTACCAGGCACCATGTGAGGTACAGTAAAAAAAAATCTCTCTGCAATTTATTTTGAAATGTTTTTTAAAAGATGGATTCATGGACAGATACCGGTGGGAACACATGAATATTTGTGTGATAAAACAGGTAGAGTAAAATGTTAACGATAGATTCTAGGTGGTGAGAGCGCACTGTAAAAACTTTCAACTTTGCTATATGTTTGAAATGTTGCATAATGAAATGCTAGGGGGGAGCTCAGTGAATCTTCCCATTTGGGATGGGTATTGTCCCCATGTTTTTTTTACAGAGGGGGAAACTAAGATTCCGATGTATGAGGTCACTCGCTCAAGGTCACACAGCTGGAAGAGGTGTGATCCATACCCAGCTGCCAAATCAGCTCCCCTTCCGCCTTAGGGTCTATAGCAGAGTTTGGTTTCTGGCTGCCAAATAAAATACAGACATTTTAGAACTGAGCATTTAGAACTGAGCAGAGAGCTCAGTTCTGTTCTATGAATTAAACAGAAATGTTTGTTTTCCTGCTTTGGAAGGCCACAAAGTACTTGTTTCTGACTATTGCCGAAAGTGGGGCAAGGGAGGACTGTCTCTGATAAGGTGCCTGTGTGCCTTATATTTCTTCCTGGGTGGCTAGACAAATGCTCCTGGATGCTTCCTGATTGCTCAGTGGACGATTTCTTTCTCTGAAAGCCCCTTGCAGCCACAGCACAGGTGAAGCCATTATATGCCATCACTTGACAGGACAAAGATGCCCCACTTAAACATGGTTTAAGAATAGGCGCAGTTCCCCAGAGAGTGGCTGGAGGGCTCTTTTGAAACACCACTGTGACTTGTCCCCGGCAGTCTCTGAGTTGTATGCCCATGACTGAAATACAGTCACCCCCTCTTTCAAACCCTTCCTCCATCACTATCTTTCTAATCAAATGTGAGGACTCTAACCAGGAAGGTTTGCCAGGCATGTGGTTTGCCGCGTGCTGATGTTTCATTGGCCTGCTGATTCTCTTCGCCTTCTTAGTCTAGAAATGAAATCCAGGCTCTGGGCCAAGGCTTCCCAGATTTGCCCACTTCCAACTTTCTGCTGGAGCACTGCAGCCAGCGGCGGCCTGCGAGGCCTCAGGCAGCCGGCGTGGGGCGTAATGGCGAGACTTGCTGAGGATCCTGGGATCCGTGGCTGAGCCAGCAGGAAAACAAAAGCTCCTTTCACTGAGTCCATAAAGGGAACCAGAGCAGGAGATAAGTAAGGGCAGCTGGGAGGAAATGCTTTCATGACCTCCAGTGTGGACAGAGCCTCAATGTTGGCACCCCCAGACAGCCAGGTTGTTAGTAGACAGTCCTGAAAATGGACAGATCCCTCATTCCCTTTGTTCCCGACTATGACCACGTGCAGTTGCTATACAATCCCCACTTCTCCGTCAATGGAATTAAATCAGTTTGCTGGCCCTTGACGCTGAGCAAGAAGGTACAGACGCAAGGGGCCGCAGGACTTGGGCATGGATTTCAATCCTGATGTTCCTTCCCCACGCATCTGTCCCCTCCCCACCCCAACCCCACATCCTTATCACGCCCCCTTCCTGGACCTGCACTCTGGAGGAGTCTTGGTTGCTGGAATTTATCATTTTATTGTATATTTTAAATAAAGTTACTATTGTAAGGTGCCACTTAGAAAGTGCTAGAAGATTTATGAGTCATTAAAATTGATTTTTTTTTAAATTTAGAGGTTAAGCATAAGACTATTTCATCTATTCATGTAACATTTATTAATAGCCAGTAGATGTTAGGTCAGGAGATGGAGGAGTAAGATACAGTCCCTTTCCTGGGCTTGCACAGTCAGATGGGGAGACAGCTAAGGAACAGTGATGACTATAGAGAGGAGATGCTGTGACAGGAGGAAGCAAGGGTGTTCCGCGTGGAGTGGGGGTCGGGGCAGCCGCCTGCAGAGGCTGCAGGAGCAGGAAGAGCAGTCCCAAGGTGGCCAGGTGAGGGTGCGGCACGGCGCCGGGGAGAACAGCAGCATTTTCAAAGTGAGAAGCCAGAATGCTGAGTTCAGCAAACTTCCAAGAGTCAAGTGGGCTGGAACATAAGATGTGAGAGGAGGAAAGAAACCCAGGTGGGCAGATAGGCAGGGTCCAAGTCAGGAAGTGCCCTCTTGGCCACTTCATGGGGGCCAGGAACCCATCTTTTCAGCATTATGGAGTCACTGAGATATTTCAGTCTGGGCAGTTTTGTGATCAGCTTTGCCCTTTTAAAAAATCACTCTGAGGGAGCAGGCGTAGCTCAGTGGTTGAGCGGCTGCTTCCAGTATACAAGGTCCTGGGTTCAATTCCCGGTGCCTCCTGGAAAAAGAAAGAAACAAAGAAACAAAATCATTCTGATAGTGGAATAAGAACCAGATTGCAGAGGCTGGAAGATCCCAAATACCGACACCAATGTTCAGATGTTCCTGAATTCCCCTTTGAAATCAGTTTACGAACAAAATGGGGGTGAATGGGGAGGGGAACAACTCTGATTGTGAGTGGGCAGGGCTGGCTTGAGGTCACTAGGGAATAAGATTGAGAACATAATCGCTCCCTTAGAAACAAGGTATGTTGGTGAACAAGCCAAATAGGTTCCCTGACCTCTTAGAGCTTTTATTCTGGAGCCACAGTGTAATAGCTTGCAAGAGGAAGGAAAGATTGACCAACGAGACCCAAGGAACCCGGTACAAGAGCTCATCCCTCCCGCTTCTCAAGACAAGAATTCCCACTGCTCACTCTTGTGGCTTTATTGTGATTGCTCTCAGAAAAGGAGATGAGTTGGGAGAGAAGTAGGAAT